>VSMD01095263.1:0-26245 GCA_008750895.1 Mirza zaza
GGCCGGCGCGGTGGCTCAAGCCTGTAATCCGAGCTCTCTGGGAGGCCGAGGTGGGCGGATCGTTTGAGCTCAGGAGTTCCAGACCAGCCTGAGCAAGAGCAAGACCCCATCTCTACTATAAATAGAAAGAAATTAATTGGCCAACTAATATATATAGAAAAAATTAGCCGGGCATGGTGGCACATGCTTGTAGTCCCAGCTACTTGGGAGGCTGAGGCAGCAGGATTGCTTGAGCCCAGGAGTTTGAGGTTGCTGTGAGCTAGGCTGACGCCATGGCACTCACTCTAGCCTGAGCAACAAAGTGAGACTCTGTCTCAAAAAAAAAAAAAAGCGATCCTCCTGCCTCAGCCTCCTGAGTAGCTGGGACTACAGGCATGCGCCACCATGCCCGGCTAATTTTTTCTATATATATTTTTAGTTGGCCAATTGATTTTTTTCTATTTTTAGTAGAGATGGGGTCTCACTCAGGCTAGTCTCGAACTCCTGACCTTGAGTGATCCACCTGTCTCGGCCTCCCAGAGTGCTAGGATTAAAGGCGTGAGCCACCACGCCCGGTCTTCCATCTGGGTTTCTTCTCCCTCTGCTCTCTGGAAGCTCAAGCAGGGAAATGTTGAAAGGGGCTCACATTGTTTGGTTCCATTCTTTCCGGGATTACTGTCCTATGCTGCCCAGTATCAATGTGTAAAAATCACTGTTTCATATATTTTTAAATTTTTTTTAGTTGTTTCAGGTGTTTGTATGTGAGAGGGGGTGTGAATTCATTCCCTAATTACTTAATCTAGACTATAAGCCCTGTCTACTCATTTTTTAAAGATCTAGCTCAAGCATTAATTCCTCTCCAAAATGTTTCATGTTCCATATTCTAGTCAGGAATTACTTGTTTGCAAAGAACATAAGCTCTTTCAAAAAAGCTCTAATATAAAGGGGGATTTATTATTACAATATAGAGAAATCTCACAGATCGTCATTGCATGAAGTACAAACTGGGCTTTTCTTCCATTCTTTTCGCTGTGTGCCAGTTTCCTCCACTGGGTTCTTTCCATTTGCTTTTGGCTGTCACTTGGAAGGTATTAACCCTGGCTTTAACTCAGCATGACCTTTCAGTTCTCGTCCTTATCCCAGATCATCAGATTGCTTATTTATGTGAATAGCCCCGAGGAGCCAGAAAATTAGTGTTAATATTTAGTGAGCAGAGCTCAATACTGACATGACAGTGCTTCATGAGTAATAAAACAATTAGAATAAGAATTTTTAAGTCTGGCACGGTGGCTTATGCCTGTAATCCTAGCATTCTGGGAGGCTGAGGCGGGAGGATCACTTTTGAGGTCAGGAGTTGAAGTCTGGCCTGAGCAAGAACGAGACCCCATCTCTACTAAAAATATGAAAAATTAGTCAGGTGTAGTGGCGTGTGCCTATACTCCCAGCTACTTCAGAGGCTGACCCAGGGGGATCACGTGAGCCCAGGAGTTTGATGTTGCAGTGAGTTATGATCACTCCACTTCACTGTAGCCTGGATGACAGAGTGAGACCCTGTCTTAAAAAAAAAAAGAATTTTTAATTAAAAAAAATTTTAAAGTAAGATTTCGTTTTGAGAAATAGCAACCTATAAATTCTAATTTAGGAAGTTAGAGTCCCAAATAATATTCAATAAATACATTGTTTATACCAAAGTAACACAGACATTTTGCTTAAGTTTTTTGATTATTAAATAATATGATTCACCTATAAACATTTATAGACCATTCTGTACCAGGCCCTGTCCAAGGCAGGAGGGGCACAAAGGAGCTTATGGTTTAAAAGAGGGGTTGACAAACTGCAGTCTGGGAACTGAAGGCAGCCCGGCCCCCTGTTTTTGTAAGTAATGTTTTACTGGATCACAGCCCCTCCCATTTATTATATATTATATCTGGCTGTTTTCATGCTTCAGTAGGAGGTGAGCAATTGCAGCAGAGACTCTGTGACTCACAGAGCCTAAAATATTTGCTATTTGTCTGTTACAGAAAATGTTTACCAACCTCTGACATAAGATGAATTTTTTTAAAACATGAAAATGTTAATTTCTTTTTGCAGTGTTAAGACCTTCTTTAATTAGGTCTTAGACTGACCAAAATCGTTAGAAAGAGATTAAATTACTTTCCCAGAATCCTGGTATTAGATTAGAAGTTCTTGTTTTCTTTGTTTCAGTAAGACCATAAAATTATTTTGTCTCTCAGTTTCTGGTTAGTGTTAGTGAGATTGCATCTTTCTCTGTAAGGATTTTCTAATAGCAAGCATTTGAAAGTTGGATTTGAGATCTCTCACAGAAGGGCATCTGGGTTTACTGGTGATTCAGAACACATGTGGTATGATATTTGGCAAGAGGCTAAAGGGTAAGTGTTGCAACTACCCATATAACAGTCTTTTGCAAACCATCAAATGTTTTCTGGAATTTTAGTAATAACCACAGATTTTTTCCTTAAGTATGTTTTTAAAAATTAATATGTTTTAGAATAGTAGCTGTAGTTGAAAATTAACTCTTTTCAAATACAAAAATTAAACACAGACGCTCAAGAAATACCGTCTGAATCTGAATGTGCTTGTGAGGTTAGTAATCAGTATATAGTTCATCTGTCTTCATGGTTGTCCTTAGTTAAGAAGTCTTATACACATTTACATGAAATTATTCATCCTTCAAGTTTCACTACTATAAAAAGAGTAGATTTATTATTCATTTTTAATATGTGCCTATCTTTTTAAAATGCTATAGTAACTAATCTCAGTATCAAATACTAGATTCTTCTATGGCTTCACAGTAGGAGATTCCTACTGAAGGAAATCTAAGGAAGAAAAAGTAGTGAGTCCCTGTGATTTGGGAATTCTTATAACTAAGGTAATCATTCATTCTAGTTTGCATGGGTTGTTCCTAATTTACACTAGCATAGTTACTGTGTCCCCCTTTAATCTCAGGAATACCAGTTTGACCAACAAATTGTAAGGTCACTCAGTTTATCTGTAATCATATTTATGATTTAGCATCTGGGTCTGCTTAAATTTTAGCATTTAACCAACCTTAGCATTTATTTTGATTGTTAATTGTTAAATCTCACAGGAGTTGGTGAATTAATGACTATAGACCGCACAGTTGTTAAAGTGAAACTTAACTCATACTCAGACCCATCTGATAGTAAGAGCCTAGATTACATACGTCTCTACAGCACAAAATCATTTGAATCCCCACTGCTAAAAATGAACTTTTTGTGTGGTGTGACTTCCTGTCTCCAGTCTTCTTTTTCTAGTCTTATTTCCCATTTTCTGTCTCTATAATGTGAACCCTATATTTCAGCCCCACTCATATGTTTAGTTTCCTGAATATATTCTATACTTTTTTTCTAGCTCCCATACCTTTGTTTAAACTGTTCTATTTTTTTCCTACTCTACCTTTTCCAGTCTTCTTTTCCTATGTCTATTAAAATTCCTACCCATCCTTTAAAGACCATATCACTTCTATGAAGCCTTTCTTGCCACACCCATTCTGATTAATTTCTGTTTTCTCTGGGCTCCCTATGCATTTTGTTTCCATCTCTGTTATATCTTGTAATGTAACTTAGTTCCCCAACCCCATCCCTAGTTCTTTAAAGGAGGAGACTATATTTAATTCATTTTGAAATCCATATTACCTATATAAAGCCTTGCACATACTAGGTGTTGAGTAAAAATGTATGGTGGACTGCTGATATATTTCCCTAATTTCTTAAGAACAGCTAAGCCAGAAAATATTTTTAAAAGTTTTCTTTGTAAGCTTTGTAAGAATAACTTCAATACGCCAGTTTCTAAATTTATTTAATAATTTTCACTTTCTTTATCTTACCTGCATTCTTAACACTTTTTCTTCAGATATATTCTTACTGACACTTTAATTTGGCCCAATAGTTTTTGTTGAAAATCGTGAGATGATAGTTGCTTGACTACCTGGGTTAGTTCTCTGGGTTAATCATTGCCTTCTGTAAATCTTCCTCACTTCGGCCACTATATTTCTGGGAAAGAAGTAGGATAAAAGGTATTGAGTTCTCTTTGCCAGTTGAGGAAAGTATACCTTACACATTAACCTGCTTTATAAAATTTTTCTAATGACAAAAAGGAAAAAATGAGCAGATGTTATTATTTTTTTCTTTCAAATAAGTCCATTTCATTAAACTTGAAATAGGGGAAGCCTGCAAGTAGCCCTTTAGCTATGTTATCTTGGCTATATCATAAAGTTTTGTTTTGGGTAAAAGCAGAAGTTTACAGGAATTTTCAGAACCTGACACCTAAAGGTAAAGCCAAATTCTAAGTAGCTGCCTTTGCCATAGCTGTTGATAATCAGACCATCATTTGTCCTTGATCTAGCAGCTGGCACTTGGGAAATTTTGTTATAAAATTCTATTCAGTGCTCTGATGACAGCTTAAACTTTTAGCTTTCTTCACTCAGAATAATAATCAGCATTTTATTTCACATAAATTATAAGCTAAAGATTATGACTTGTAAGTGAACTAGGATAAATCAGTTGATCTCATCCTACCTCATTCGTGTTATAGACTAAGTTCTTGGGTCATGATGTATATGATAGATTAAGTCTAAAGTTAATGTGTTCTTACATTAGGAGAATTAGAACCTGGGCTCAAAGGGTATACTCACTTCCCTGATTTGTTTTGGGAACATTTCAGATTAATCTAGCATCTTCAGATGTTCAGCATTTCCCAGGTACTTTTTGTATTTCATTGTGTTCATGTGAGATGGGTGTTCTTGTATTAGGTTATTAAGTATGAAATGTCCAATTTCCTGAAGTACTAAGTTAGCTGATACCTCTGACTTTTTTCTGACACTTCTTGTTTTATTTTTATTGTGAAGATACATCTTCATTCTTTCAAACACACAGTTTGGCTTGTGATCATCTTTCAAATTGTTTTTTAGAGCAATTTTTGTGAAACCATGGGTAAGTCAAAAATTCATGTTATTTTCAAATACAAGTTCTGTCATGGAACCAAAGCAGTGCCAACAGCTCGAAATATCAATAAAGTGTCTGGGTATGATGTTGCTAATGAACGCATAGTACATTGATGGGTTGAGAAGTTCTGTTCTGGTGATTTTAATCTTGAAAGTGAGTCATGTGGGCAACCTGAGACCAAGGTGGATAATGATGAGCCGAAAGCTGTAGTGGAAGTGAATCCATTTCAACCTATGTGTCAATTAGCAACAAGGTTTGACTTGACTATTCCAACGATATTGGACCATTTAAAACAAATTGACAAGGTAAAGAAGTTGGATAGGTGGGTATTGCGTGAATTAAACAATTGTCAGAAGAGAAATTGTCTCCAAGCTTGCCTTTCTTTGCTGTCACGACATAAAAGCGAACCATTTCTACACCATATTGTTACATGTGATGAAAAATGGGCTCTTTTTGACAATCACAAGCATCTGGCACAATGGTTGGATAAAGATGAAGTGCCAAAACACAATCCAAGATCGAATATTCATCAAAAAAAGGTAATGGTGTCTGTTTGGTGGTCCAGCACTAGTATTATCCACTATAGCTTCATGAATCTTGGTCAGTTGATTACAGCAGTTGTCTATTGCAATCAGTTGGATGAAATGATGAGGATGTTTGCAATTAAGTAGCCGAGATTGGTCAGTAGAGACACACCAATCCTATTGCAAGACAACACTCTACTGCATGTTGCACAAATAATGGTGCTCAAACTACAGAGGCTGACCTGGAAACTCTCTGTCATCTACTGAATTCACCATACCTTGCACCAACTGACTACCCTTTCTTCCAGACTTTGGACCACTTCTTGCAAGGAAAAATATTTAGTTCTCAACAAGCTGTGGAAAACACCTTTCACAATTTTATTACCACTCACTAATGACCTAATAGAATACCTCAGCCTTTTGGAAACCTTGTTAAAGGGGAGTCTTACATTGGGATGCACATCAAATATAACAGATCCACAGATTTGCTTATTGCCTCTGAGGAAGATACATGAAATTCTTCTAGTTCCTTCAACTTCAGAAGTTCATCTAGATTGAGCTGAGGGGCAGCGTATGTATGTGTGGGGAGATGGGGGATGTGAGGGGAACAGTCCAGCTAAGTGACAATTTCATTCACTGTTCTTTTACTTTTGTTCCTTCAGTTTTATTGTGCTGACTTAGGAACAGCTTGAATGGTGCCACCACAGGCTTTCATCATGGGGAAAAGTGGTAGCACGTTTGATAGTACAGAATAATTCTCATCCTTAGCTCAGAATAACTGTGTTCTGGAAAGGAACATAAAGATTATGAGTTTAAGAACTGCCTTATTAAGAAGAGATGGTGTCTTAGTCCATTTTGTGCTCCTGTAATAGAATACCTGAGACTGGGTAATTTATAAAGAACAGAGATTTTATTTCTTATAGTTTTAGAGGGTGGGAAGCCCAAGGTTGAGGGGTCCACATCTGGTAAGGGCCTTCTTACTGCATCATCCCATGGTGGAAGGTGAGGAAAGGGCAAGAGAGCACAAGTGAGAGAGAGAAAGCAAGAGAGGGCTGAACTTGCTTTTTATTTATATGGCTAGGCTGAGGGTTTTCCATATCTTTCCATTCCACTTCTGTTTTAATTATACATTCCATGTTTAAATTATTTTTCTTTTCTTCCATCTTACTATATGCAATTAAAAGTAGCAATGCAGTTCCTTCAATATTTTGCTTAGAAAATTTCTTCCACCAGATATCATTCATTGCTCTTAAATTTTTGCCTTCCATAATGCTCTAGGGCAGGGAAACAACTCAACCATGTTCTTTGCCAATTTATAACATGGATGGCCTTTACTCCTGTTTTCAATAAGATATTTCTCATTTACATCTGAGACCTCATTAGAATGGTCTTTACTGTCCATATGCCTACCAACATTCTGATCACAACCACTTAAGTAATTTCTAAGAAGTTCCAGACTTTACTACAGATCTTTTCTTGTGGGCCCTCACTAGAATTGCCATTGACACTTCATTCATGACAGTTGCCTTTAACACTTCATTCTTGACAATCTAGGCTTTTTCTAGCCCATTCCTTCAAATTCTTCTAGTCTCTACCCACTATCCAGTTCCAAAAGTCACTTCTACATTTTCGGGTGTTTGTTATAGCAGTAGTGCCACTTCTCAGTACCCATTTTCTGTCTTAGTCTGTTTTGTGTTGCTATAACAGAATACCACAAACTGGGTAATTTATGAAGACTAGAGGTTTATTTGGTTCTAAGGCTGGGAAGTCCAAGATTGAGAAGCTGCATCTGTTGAGGGCCAGATGTGTCATAACATGACAGAAGTAATCACATGGTGAGAGTGTGGATGAGAGAGCAGGAGGAAGGGAGTCAAATTCATACTATTATCAGGAACCCACTCCCATGATAACCCACTCCCACAATAATAGCATTAATCTATTCAATTAGATTGAATGGGGGCAAAATTAGCCCGTGTGACCTAATCATCCGTTAAAGGTCCCATCTCTCAACACCATTGCATTGGGAATAAATTTCCAGTACATGAACTTTGTGGGGTATATTTAAATCATAGCAGATAGATTGGTAGGTTTTCTAAATAGAGGACTAGAAATGGGTGATTTGACAGACTGGAGGAGCCTTGGAAGGCTAAAAGTTTTCTATAAATGCTAAAATTAGGGAGTATTCCTCTTGACAGTTTATAAGATTAAACAGGAAAAATTGATAAATATATAAGTTATTTTTGTGTAAGACAGAATAGGGTAAATAATTAGGAGACATCATTTGAGAAATGTCAGGTATATTTGTAATTGGCGTTAGCAAAAGTAAGGATTAGGAAGGACCATGGATTATGGAAAGTTTGTGTTATTAAAACTGTACAGATAACTCTTACAGACTTTTTTAAATGTTTGCATTCAATTCAATTACTTTGTAACTTTGAATGTTTTTCCTTTCCTTTTAAGAATTCATTATAAAGTACCACAGTGGTGATTTTAAAAAATATTAATATACCTATGATATGACTAGAAATAGAATACTTCTTTACAAATTACTAATTTTATTTGATAAAATATATCCCTGGAGGATTTTTTTTAAGCTTGTTTGAAGTGGGGTGAAAGAGTGGGGGGGGTGTGATGGGAGGTTATTTGGTGGGTACAGTGTGCCATTGCTCCAGTCATGGATGCACTGAAGGCTCTGACTTCACCATCATGCAATTTATTAATATCAATATAACAATTGCACACATACCCCCTCAAATATATATATGAATAAAAATAATTTGTTTGAAGTGGTGTTTTGGTATAACAAAAAGAACACCAGACTTACGAATCAAGAGCTTGAGGATCTTCTTAATATTCTTGTCGACTTCACTGTGTGACTTTAAGTACTCTTAATCTCTTATCTCATATATAAAATGGGTGGTGGGGAAGGGCTTCCAGTAGTTAAACACTTACTGAGCACAGTTTTCCTAATTGTAATTTATGTATCCATTTTTTGCATTGATCAACATCTATGTTATCCCCCCTTTCCACATTTTTGTAATAGAAAATAATACTGCAGTGAACATTCTTGTACAAGTCTCAAGGACATATGCCTGGGACCATAATTTCTGAGTCTTGGTGTATGTACTTCTGAACTGTGTTTGATAGTGCCAAATAGCTCCTAAGAAATTAGACTTCATCAGGAGAATGAAGTTTCCAATGTCAATACTTCCTTACAAACATTTGATACTATTAGTTTTTAAAAATTTTTGTCAATGAAATGGTATCTCTTTATTTTAATTCATATTTTCTCAGTAAACAACAAGGTTGATCATCTTTTAATATACTATTGTAATTTTTTTCCTTTTCTGTGGAAATGGTCCCATCATATTCTTTTGTCTCTTTTTCTTTTGGGTTATTTATTCGTAGGAGTTCTTTATATGTTCTAGATACTGATCATTTGCTGGTTAAATGCATTGGAAACATCTATTCCTAGTCTGTGTTTTTCTTTTTACTTAATTTATGATGTTTTTGGCCATTTTAATTTAAATAAAGTCATTTTTTCTTTTCTTTTGCTTTTTTATGCCTCTTTTTAAAATTCTCTTCTAGACTGATGCCTTAAAAATATTCTTTATATAGTTTTTACCCTTGGACTTGAATCCATCTGGGTTGGTTTCTTGGACAGTGTGATATTAGAAATTTTTGAAGGCCTGTGTACATGGTAGATTTCCAGGTCAGTCACAATTGCTGTATACTTTGTTCACTCACTGTTATCTGTCCATATTTTACAGAAGGAATGGAATACAGATAATGTTGGTACTGTTTTCTGTTTGGTTTGGAGTATTTAAAATCAATTATCAGTGATCTCAGAGCTTTGGAAAATAGAAATAACTCCTTTTTATAAAACAGTTAAGAATTCCAGGCTTGTATCATTAAGGTCATATATCAGGCTGAAAGAAAACACTGAAGATGGTCTTTTACAAATTCCCTCATAAAATGAATAAGTGAACAGTCTTTGGCTGAATACTAAGCTTGTATGGACAGATGGAAACTCTATGAGGCCAGGCAAAGATTTCCAGGGAAAGAACAACTATGGAAACTTTAAGTTAAGCAACTACCAGAGTTTGCAGAGTTCTGCAAAATATGCAAACTTTGTCCATTCAGAGCATTGGGACCCTCTTGAATACTCTAGGCATTCAGTAGAAACCCCAGAAAAGCCACTCCTTTAGGAGTAAGCCTAATGTAGTTCTAGAGTAAAAGTTTTTCTGGACCTGCATTAACAAAACTTAAAAATGAGGCTGAAAACAATTAGGTTGATCTGCAAGTAAATTAGTCGCCTGCTGGAACAAAGCTTAATACTCTTGAAAGAAAAAGACAGTCAAATCCACATACTACAAGCAGGTATCCACAATGCCCAACATACATTTAAAAATTGCTAGATATATAAAGAAGTAGGAAAATGTAATTTATAACTAAGAGAAAAATCTATCAATAAAAACAGATGCAGAAATGAAGTACGTGACAAAATTCACTGAAGAAGACTTCAAAAACAGGTATTATAAATATGTTCAATAATTTAAATGAAAAAACAATAGAATAAAACCTATAAACAACAACACAAACCCTAAACAGGACATGCACACCCATACACATACACCAAGGCACATCACAATCAAATTCTTAGAAACCAGTAATAAATTTTTGAAGTAGCCAAGAAAAATTTCTCAAACTACATACAGAGCAACAATCATAAGAAGTACTGATGACTTCTCATCAGAAATAAAACAAGTCATTTCTAAAAGAAAACTCTAGAATTTATATTCAGCTAAAATATACTTCAAAAATTAGGGAAAAATAAACACATTTTTTAAGAAAGCTGCAAGAATTCATTGTAAGCAGATTTGAACTATGAGAAATATTAAGGGTGCTCTTCAGGCTAAAAGAAAAGGATACTATATGGAAACTCAGATCTGCACAATGAAATGGAGAACTCCAGAAATTGTAAATATGTAGGTAAATTTAAAGTATTTTTCTTCTTAATTTCTTGAAAAGATAATTGTTTAAAGCAAAAATAACAACAGTGCATTATGGAGCTTGTATCATGTAGAGGTAAACTTTATGGGAACAAAAAAACACAAAAGATGGGGAGGAATGGAAGCATATTATAGATCCTATAACAACCAGTAAAAGAGGTGCAAGTAAGACAAATAATAAGATAAAATTGAATCTAAAATTTTTTCAAGCCAAAAGAAAGCAGGGTAAGAAGAAAAATGAACAAAGAATAAACATGAAAAATAGAAAACAAAATAGCAAGAATTCTAAACCCCAACCACTTAAATAATTATATTTAAATAGACTGATTATTCTAATTTAAAAATCAAAGCACAACTATATGCAGCTTATAATATAAGGATGTAGACAGTTTAAAACAGTGGAGAAATGTATATCGTGCAAGGAGAAGTCATAACACTAGCTAAATATTAGTTAAAGTAGACTTCATGGTAAGAAGTATTATCAGAATTGAGGAACATTTCAAAATGATAAAAAGTTAAAATTAAAAAGGCATAAAAGAGTTTCAAGAAACTTGATGGAAAACTGACAAGAAGGGAAAAACAAAGAACCATAAATCCAGCATTATAGTTGGAGAATTCAACACTCTTCTTTCAGTATGCAGTAAAACAAGTAAATAGAAAACAATAAGGATATGAAACACTTGAACAACATTGTCAACCAACTCAGTCTAATTCACGTTTATAGAGCCCTATACCTAGTTAACTTCAGAATACACACTGTTTTCTTTCTTTTTTTTTTTTTTTGAGACAGAGTTTCACTTTATTGCCCAGGCTAGAGTGAGTGCCGTGGCGTCAGCCTAGCTCACAGCAACCTCAAACTCCTGGGCTCAAGCAATCCTGCTGCCTCAGCCTCCCAAGTAGCTGGGACTACAGGCATGTGCCACCATGTCCGGCTAATTTTTTTTTTCTATATATATTTTAGTTGGCCAATTAATTTCTTTCTATTTGTAGTAGAGATGGGGTCTCGCTCTTGCTCAGGCTGGTCTCGAACTCCTGAGCTCAAATGATCCGCCCACCTCGGCCTCCCAGAGAGCTAGGATTACAGGCTTGAGCCACCGCGCCAGGCCTACACGCTGTTTTCAAGGTCACATGGAATATTCATTGAGATAGACTGTACACTGACCATAAAATAAGTTTCAGTAAATAAATTTGAAAGGAATTGGAATCATACAGGTTAGGTTCCTCACCACAATGGAATTAAAAACCATAAACAAAAATATATTTATTAAAATATTTAGAAATTAGATAACAGTCTTAAATCTTTGGGTTCAGAAATGGAGAACATATTCTGAACAGTGAAAACACGGCATATCAAAATTTGTGTGATGTGGCAGAAGTAATACTTAAAGAGAATTTATAATTAAAAGCCAATATTAGAAAAGCTTTAAAAACCATTGGTCTAAGCTTTCACTTTAAAGAGTTAGAAAAAGAAGCATAAATCCAAAGTAGAAGGAAACAGATTAAAAGTAATGATGTAGAAAATGGACAAGCAATAGAGTTAAAGCAAGGAAATCAAAAGTCATTCTTTGGAAAGATTAATACAATTGATAAACTGACAATCCCCTACTCCTACCACCTTTCTTCAAGGTACCAACCAGTGCAATAAGACAACAAAAATAAGCATTCAGATTGGCAAGGAAAAGGTATTAATAGAAATATCCATTTGCAAACAAGATAATCATCTGCATAGAAAACCCTATAAAATCTTAAAAGCAAAAAAACTAAGCAAGAACCTACCAGATATAATAAGTGAATTTAGCAAGGTTACAAGAAACAATATTCAAAAATCAATTTTATTTTTATACAGTAACGATAAACAACTAGAAAATGAAATTTTAAAAGTGTCATTTATATTAACATGGGGAAGGATAAAAGACTTAGGGATAAATTTAACAGAATATATGCAAGATGTGTACTCTTAAAAACATAACATTGCTAAAAGTAAAGAAGACCTACATAAATGGAGAAAGGTATTTTATTCATAGATTGGAAGTATCAATATTGTTAATATGCCAGTTTTTAAATTAATTTGTAGATTCAATGTCATTCTAACTAACATACCACAAAGTGTTTTGGTAGCATTTGACAAACTGATTCTGACATTTGTGTGGAAATGCAGTGGACCTAGAATAGAATAGTTTTGAAAAGGAAGAGCAAAGTAGGGCTTGATATACCTGGTTTTAAGATTTACTATTGTGGACAGAAAAAATCCAATCCCTGAAATATTTGAAAGAAGTTTATTCTGAGCCAAATTTGAGGACCATGACCCAGAGCCACTCTCAAGAAGCCTTGAGCAGTGGGCTCGCTGTGGCTGAGTTACAGTTCAGTTTTATACATTTTCAGAGAGACAAGGGTTACAGGCAAAGTCACAAATCAATACATGAGAGGCATACATTGGTTTGGCCCAAAAAGGTGGGACATCTCGAAGCGGGGGCTTACAGGTTATAGGTGGGTTTAAAGATTCTTTGGCTGGCAATTGGCTGAGAGAGTTAGACTTTATCTAGAAGACCAGAAAGGATATGCTTATTTTAAGATAAGGTTGTGGGCACTCTGGGAGGTCCAGACTGGA
This sequence comes from Mirza zaza, assembly GCA_008750895.1. NCBI lineage: Eukaryota > Metazoa > Chordata > Mammalia > Primates > Cheirogaleidae > Mirza > Mirza zaza. The sequence goes on from VSMD01095263.1 coordinate 13,109, forward strand.
GGACATTTTAAATTTACAATAGGCGCCTGCTAGGATGTTTTAAGATGCTTTAAATTTAAGAGTAGACATCTGCTAGGATGCTGGAGTTAAGACATTTTAAATTTATGATTGGCATCTGCTAGGATGCTTGAGTTAAGATAGGGGCTTCTTATCTTTTAGGTGATGTTAATGCCATACCAGAATCAGGTTGGGAAGTAAATCACCGCTTTATTTGATTAACAAAAGCCGCTTAGTGGGAATTTACCATTTGTCAGCCCGACCCAGCTGGCCTCCTTAGGAAGGAGTTTTTAGCAAAAGAAAAAAATCAGAGTTCAGTCCTCACTATAAAGCTACAAATCAAGACTCCATGGATTTAGCATAATGATAGACGAATAAATGAATGGAACAGAATTAAAAGTCCAGAACTAGATCCTCAAGTTAAATGACCAATTAATTGTTTTTAACCACTTCGGTACGGTACTCACCAGCCAGGAAACCTTGCCCACAGCCGGCACTCATAGTCTGCAGGATATTTGCTCTTGTGTGATGAGGAAAGCTTTAAAGCACAGTTTTACTTTACAGGCAGCTTTACTTGTTATGTAAATCATAATAGGTAACATATACATATGTTTTTATTACATTATTTTTAAATGTTCACAATTTTGATAAATGAAAAATTAGAAAAGTCATATCACGGCTGTTGGCTAAAATCGATGCTCGGCTGTGCACCTTCATTTCACACTGTTGGCTAAAGTCGACGCTGGGCTGTGCGCATTCATCTGTGACTATCAGCTATAGTTGATGCTTGTACCGAAGTGGTTAAACAAAGGAACCAAAGCAATTCATTAAGGGGAATGGGAGACTTAAAAAAAAAAAGTTTTGAAACACTTGGCTATTTATATGAGTATAAAAATAATTTTCAACAAGTAACTCATCCCAGTCACAAAACTTAGATCTGCATCATAGACCTAAATGTAAAAGCTTAAACTATAAGGCTTTTAAGAAGAAAACAAAGAGAATATCTGCATATGAGGGTAAGAGGAAAGATAGAGGCAGTGATTTCTTAAGACCAGGAAAAATTTGTCATTAAAAAATTAGTAAACATGACATCATCAAAATTAAGAACTCATCAAAAAATATTAAGAAAATGAATAGGTAATTCAGAATGTGGGAGATAATATTCCCAAAACATCTAACAAAAGGCTTGTGTGTGTCTACATATATAAGTAATCTATAATTTATTAATAGTAATAAAAAGACAACCCAATAAAATAAATCAGTAAAAGACTTTAATAAGCATTTCACCAGGGAAGATATATGAATATCCAATATGCAAATGGAAAAGCGTTCAACGTAATTTGGTCATAAGGGAAATGCAAATTAAAACCACAGTGAGATAACACAATGCAGCCACTAAAATGGCTGCAATCAAAAAAGCTGACAACACTGAAGATTAGCATGAATGTGATGGCACCACTGAAACTTTCATGCAGTGCTGATGGGAGTATAAATTGGAACAATCAGTTGGAAAATCTGAATGGAAGTTTCTTATAAATTTAAATATATAACTCAGTGATTCCACTCACACGAGGGAATTTTTTGAGTGGTAGAAATATTTTCAAACTTGATAAAGATATACATATTTGCCAAATTAATCAAGGTATAGTTAGTATCTGTCCATTTCACTATAAGGAAATTTTACCACCCATCTCCCTATAGAAAAGAAGAAATAAATTTTGAATTCTACTTAGCAGATATGCTTTTCTCAGTGGTAGGGATTAGTAATTCTGAAACTACTTTTTGTGTATCCTAGGCTTGTGCAAATGAGTACATATATCTAGCATAATGGGAGCCATATTTGTAACTGTTAAAAGAGAAATACGGAAATGGAGATGATCAGAATGTCTTTGGCTTGTTTGGAATTGGAGATATCAGTATGAACTCATAGTTTTTCATATATAGAGAGGATAGATACAGAAATATAGGGATATGTGTGTGTTTATATAAATGTGTAAATTTTCTAGTTCTGTGTAACTAGAGATCACAGAAGTAATGACATCCCCATAGCAATGAGCGTGATTAGCGTCCAGATGCTGATTTCTAAATAACATTTTCCACTAAAAGGAACCAAGACTCCCTTGAGAAATTGCTGACTACATGGCAGGGGCAGAGAAAGTACAAGATGAGCCTGGAATATCTTACTGTTCCAGAAAATAAGGAAGTACTTGAAAAATGATTGAACATATTAAAAGGAGAGAGGAGTTCCTGTTTTGGCTCACACATGTAAAGAATTGGAAGTTGTGGTTCATGTCCTCACAACAAGAAGAAAGCTAAGCATACTGAAAATCAATAACTCTTATTTCCATCAGAAAGTTGAGGTCACAGGGTAAACCAATCCCCCCCAAACTAGAGAAACAGGCAAATAGAATTACAGCTTACCAGGAGCAGAAGCCAGTGGAGTCGGAAGCTGATAGGAAAACTTAAACTGTAACTGATGAATTGGAAGCTCACACGTGTGAATTGGTTTTATAGTTAAAAACTTCTGGGGAGCCCAGTCTTAGAAGGATTCCCTCTCTTTTGTGAGTTTTTCTGCCAGGAGCCCTAGCAAGTTCACACAGTAGAAACTTGAAAAAAAAAATGCCCTCAAGCCCCTAACAGAGGGATGTGAATAGTAATCATTTTGAAATGTTCCAGAGTATTCTGTTCTCCACCTACCCACAAGGGAAGCTACCAGAGCCTAACCAACTTGGGGAAAGGGAAATATCTAACTCCAGACCCATCTAGCCTTCCTGTTTCACCTAAGGGGTGGTGAAACCTGAAAAGCACTTAAGGAGGTCACAGCCCTTGGGCACAGGCCCACTTAAATACTAAAACCTAATCATAGGGCTATAGAACATATCATCTCCTCCCTACATCAGCAGGCTCTTCTCCCCTCCCCCCCCAACAGGCTTCTGTATAATAACAAGATTATAGCTGAAAGAACAGCAGGGCTCTATTAAAGAGTTTCTGGGGAAACCTCAGACTGATAAGAGACAAAAACAAGGATGTTAAAGGAAATTTTAGCTTCTAATACCTATAGCTACAGCAAACAATAAATATAACAGTCTTAACTCATAGCTAGATATGACAGATTGGGAATTTTAAATAATGAGTAATATGGTAAGGGCTGTAATGAAGAAAGCAGACAACATACAAGAACAAGATGAGTAATGTAAGCATTGGGATTGAAATTCTAAGAATCAAAAGGAAATGCTAGAAATTTAAAAAAAAACTAGTAGAAATGGGCTCATCAGAAGAAGAAGAGCAAGAGAAATATTTGAAGTAATAATGGCTGAGAATTTGCCAAGATTAATGACAGACACTAACCACAGATCCAGGAAGCTCAGAGAAAACCAAACAGGATTTTAAAAAATACACCCAGGCATATTCAACCTACATGAAACCAATGACAAAGAGAAAATCTTGAAAGAAACCAGAGCAGGGGAAAATACCCACCTTACCTATACTGGAAGAAGGATAAGAATTACAATAGCCTTCTCTTCACAAGCCAGGCAAAAAGACAGGGGAGTGAGATGTTTAAAGTGTTGGAATGAAACGAAAAGGCCAGCAGCCTAGAATACTGTGTACAGTGAAATTATCCTTCAAAAAGTGAAGGAGAAATAAACTTTCTCAGACAAATAAAAATTGAGGGAACCCCTGTTGCCATGCAAGAAATGTTAAAAGAAGTTCTCCAGAGAAAAGTAAAATGATGTAGATCAGAAACTCAAATCTACATTAAGAAGAGAAGAGCGTTAGAGAAGAAGTAAATGAAGGTAAAATAAAAACTTTTATTTTCTTATTGATAGTTAACTGTTCAAAATAATAGAACACATTCAGTGATTATACCTTATGAATAAGTAAAATTAATGACTGCAGTGTTATAAGGGACAGGAAGAAGGAATTCGAAAATATAGTTATGCGGTACCTGCACTACCTGTGAAACAGTATAGAATTACTTGATTTCTAGTTTTATTGTCAAAAAAGATACTTGCTGTGATTTCTACTTTATTGAATTTGTTCAGACTTGTTTTGTGCCCTAAGATATGGTCTATTATGGAGAATGTTCCATGTGCATACACAAAAAGAAAGTGTATGCTGCAGCAGTTGGGCGAAATATTCTGTAAATGTTAGGCTTATTAGATCTAGTATGTAATTTAACTCTATTGTTTCTTTGTTGATTTTCTGTCTGGATGCTCTGCCCATTACTGAGAGTAGAGTGTCAAAGTCCTCTACTATTATTGTATTGCAGTTTATCTCTCCTTTTAGATCTATTAATGTTTGCTTTATATACTTGGGAGCTATACAGTGTTGGGTGCATACAGATTTATAATTGTTCTATCCTCTTACTGAATTGACCCCTTGTTCATTCTATAATGACCACTTTTGCCTCTTTTTGTAGTTTTTGATTTGTAGTCTATTTTATCTGATATAATATGCTACTTCTGGTTTGGTTTTGTTTCTAGTTGCATGGAATTTCTTTTCCATACCTTTACTTTCACTCAGTGTGTGTCTTTATAGGTGAAGTGGGTTTCTTGTAGGCAGCCTATATAGTGTTAGGTCTCATTTCTTTATCCATTCAGATACTTTATGCCTTTTAATTAGAGAATTTAGTCCATTTATATTCAGTGATAATATTTATATCAGTATAATAATATTGATAAGTAAGGACTTAACTACTTCCATTTTGTTTGTTTTCTGGTTTTGTAACTCCTCCCTTTCTTTCTGTCTTCTTTAGTGGTTAGGTGATTTTCTCTAATAGTATGTTTTAATTCATTGCTTTTCATTTTTAGTGAATCTGTTACAGGTTTTTGCATTGTAGTTGCCATGGGGCTTACATAAAACATAGATGTAACAAGTTATTTTAAGAAAATGACAACTAAGAACACAAAAGACTAGAAACAAAGAAAAATGAAAAAAAACCCTCTATACTTTAACTCTACCTCCTCCCATTTTGACTTTGTTTTCTCAATTTACTTATTCTTTTATTGCCCATCTCTTAAAAAGTTGCTTTATTATTTCTTTGATAGATTTGTCTTTTGGGTTTCATATTAGAGTTACAAGTGATTGCACACCACCATTACATTGTTAAGAGTATTCTTGGCTTGTCTGTGCGCTTTATTTTACCAGTGGGTTTTATGCCCTCATGTTTTCTTTTTGCTCATTAGTGTTCTTTTCTTTCAGATGGAAGAACTCCCTTTAGCATTTCTTGTAAGACAGATCTGTCGATAGTGAATTCTCTTAGCTTTTGTCTTTCTGGGAAAGACTTTATCTTTCCTTTTTAGTTGAAGGATAGCTTTGCTGGATACAGTATTCTTGGAAAGCAGAGTGGTTTTTTAGTTTCTTTTCCCAGCAATTTGAAAATGTCTTCCCACTCCCTGCTGGCCTATATGGTTTCCATTGAGGAGTCTGTTGTCAGACAAATTGAAGCTCTTTTATATGTTATTTTCTTCTTTTCTCTTGCTAATTTTAGGGTTCTCTCTTTGTCTTTGACTTTTGGGAGTTTGATTATTATATGCCTTGGGGCAGTCTTATTTGGGATAATCTATTAGTGTTCTCTGATCTTCTTGAACCTAGATATTTGTCTCTTTCTCAAGTTTTGAAAAGTTTTGTGTTGTTAATTTTTTGAAGAGATTTTCTACTTTTTGCTCTTGTTCAACTCCCTCTCAAACACCAGTAATTATAATGTTTGGTATTTTTAAATAATTTTCTATATTTTGTAGGTAGTCTTTGTTCTTTTTCATTGTTTTTTCTTTTTTGTCCACTGATTGTGTATTTTTAAATGACCTATATTTGAACTCACTGATTCTTGCCTCTGTTTGATCCTTTCTGCTATTGAGAGCCTCTGATGAATTTTTCATTTCAGCCAGTGTATTTCTGAGTTCTAAGATTTGGGGTTTTGTTTGTTTGTTTGTTTTTACCCCAATCTCTTCGTTCAGTTTCTCTCACAAATTTCTGAATTACTTTTCTGTGTTGTCTTGTAGCTCACCCATTGAGTTTCGTAAAAGTGCTGTTTTGATTTCTTGGCCAGAGAGTTCACATGTCACTGTCTCATTAGGGTCAGTCACTAGTTTCTCGCTTTGTCCATTTAAGGAAGTCATGGTTCCCTGTTTTCTATTGTTTTTTGTAGATGTACATCTATGTCTTTGTATTGAAGGATTTGTTATTTATTCCAGTCTTCTCTCTCTGGCTTGTTTTGGTTTTTATTGGATATATTCACTTAGAGATTCTTTGATATTTACCAGTTGATTTTCTTTTTTTAATCTATTAGGTCACTGCATCCTTTGTGGCAATAGATGGTGCCTTAAGCCTAGGTTTGTCTTGGTTCTAGTAAACAGAGAGCCATCCCTCCCGAATGGGGGAGGTCCTAAAGGGAATATCCTGGTTATGTGGGAAGTCTGGTTAGAGATTCTTGCCCAGGGGACCTGTGGAAGGAACCATCTACAGCATGGTGCCGCTAAACAACCACTCCAATGTGGTGTCTCTTTTGGCCAAGTTACAGAGTAGAATTTTCAGGGCTGGGGATGGTAGTGCCATATTCCCCATTTGTCTCTGGCTGTACCCAGGGATATTCCTCCCTTTTGGCACTCTCAGTCCTTCCCGTAGGTTGGTACAGGGATATGTTTCCTGCCAGGGAATGCAAGATGGTGAGGAAGTTGGTTGTCCACCTCAATCTCATTGTTTCTGGTGTAGAAACTGTGAGTTGGGGGACAGTTTTCTGCATGCTGATGGTGGACAGATTTGGGGGAGGAGCATCATAAATATGAAAGTCTGATTCTCTTAGCATCTGCTCAGAGTTTTTTCACTTGTCTGTGGTCCTGGGAACCATGTTCTTATGATATTTGAGTTCTGTGATATTATTGGCAATAATCTTAGTGTTGTATATTTGTTTTTGGTTTTCTCCTGTGGAGAAGGAAGCTAGCTTGCTTCTATGCTTCCATTTTGGAACTGGAAGTCTCCACCCATTTTTAAATTGGGTTGTCTTTTTATTAATGTATTGTAAGACTTGTCTATTTTTGATACAAGACCCTGACCAGATATATGATTTGGAGATATTTTCATCCAATCTTTGGGTTGTCTTTTTATTTTCTTGTAGATATATAAAAGTTTAAGGTCCTTTAGTATTCAGCTACCATAAGTTATGGTTGAATAACTTACTAGACTTGCATATAATGTTAATTACCCTTAATATTTTATTAAACAAATTTCCCTTAATTTGTTTTTGAAAGTAATTTAAGGCATTATATAGAAATTTGACCAGACAGTAAGTTAATCTTGATTAACTATTAAAATCATTGTTTCAAATGTCTGAGATGAATTTTCAAATCATAATCAGAATATTCATTTTACTTTGAGACCTTGGTTTATTTACCTTTCAGTTGAAATACCACAAGTCTGACCAGTGTGGCTAAAATATCTGAAACTAAAAAGTATTTGTTTTATAAGCCAGAATTTTATTTTTAGCTAAGGTTAATAAACACTAGTAATTTTTATGCCATTTAGGCTGAAAGGTGCATAATTTCTTAGAAATTCAAGCTTAAAACCACTGTTAACACTTTAGTTTTTCAAGACTAGGCTTTTTAGAAAAAGACCATAGTGTGGTCTTCATGGTGTGGGCCTTTGAGCAATACCCATACTGAGTTTCATAGTCATTGAAAATCAGAAGAATTGATTTACTTTTTATAATATTATAATAATTGCAAATTAAATTACATGTGAGCTTTGGATACATCATTTCATCAGATTCTTGACATATTAATCATAAAAGAATCATATCATAAAATTAATGCTTATTTTCTGTGTTATTGTTAACTGTGGAAAATTTGGGTTTTTTACAGATTGACTGCCACACTAGAAGAAAAATTATTTTTTTGGGGGGGGCCACAGTGTTTTAATTATGAAAGCAGAGTAAAAACTTTGAAAATAAAACAACCCTTCTAATTTGATGAAAACTTTGTTATTTTTTATTGTTTTCTGTGATTTTTCAATAAAAAATCAATATAAAAACTTAAAAATTAGTAATGTAAGAAGTAATGTGAAAACTTAAAATAGTTCATAAGGGTAAAGTATATTTCTTGACTTATCAGGCTTAAATATAATTTAAACATAAGCATAAATAGAAAAACAAAATTTATTGACTTCTATTCATTTAATCCACGTTTTTAGAATTGTCAATATCAATTGTAACAAAAAGAACATCAACAAGTAAGATTTTCGCAAACCAACTACAGGGTTTTTCCCAAGAGGCCACCCATCATATAACATGTATGCTACAGCATGGCAGCATGAGTTGCCTGTGCACCACGTGGCTCCCAAGGTAAAAAGAAGTGTGAGTTATGTGCTTCATGAGGCCCTGGGCTCAAAACTGGCATGAGTTAAATGCAACTCACATGGCAGTTAATGTGTTAATTCATTTCTTTCTAGTTCTTTTACAAAAAGGGGACGATGTGAGGACATTATAAATATTTTCATTGTTAGCATTTAAAAGAAATTATAAGGAGAAAAGATAAAAAGCAGTCAAATTTTTTACTAGATTCAGTTGAAAGTCTTCTTAGGAGGCACCCAATTTAAAAAAACACATCCTCTTGTATCAGTTTTCCAACAACAAATTCCCAGTTCTCTGACATCAGCTGTGAGTGTTCTACAGTTCAATTCAATTCTGACACTACTACAAATGCATACCCCATAAGGTAAAGGCAATACTACTCTCACTTCAGACACCAACCACAAATGGAATCTCCTGGCTATCTGTATTTCTGCCTATCCAGCTACAAATTTGGGGGTTTGTTGAACTACCATCCCCTAAGGTGTGATAAATTGCTAGAATGATCATAAAACTCAGGAAAGTACTGTACTTACAGTTTATCACAAAGGATTCAAGTGAGCATCCAGTGAAGTGGTACATGAGCAACCTCCTGAGCTAAGGAGCCTCTACTCCATGGAGTTTGGGTGTGCCATCCTCCGAGTACATTGATATGCTCACTGACTAGAAAGCTTTCTAAAACCTTGTTCAGGAGTTCTTATCAAAATTTCACTACAAAGCCATGATTGATTGAATCATTGGCTATTGGTGACTGATCTAAATCTTGAACTCCTCTCCCCTCTCCTAGTCAGGGTAATTGGGTTGAAAGTTCCAATCCTATAATTACATGGTTGGTTCCTCTGACAACCAGCCCCTGTATAGAAGCTATCTAAAGACTTCACCAAGAGCTATATCATTAAGTCAAGCGTGGTGGTGCATGCCTAGCATATCAGCTACTTGGGAGGCTGAGGCAGGAGGATTGCTCCAGACCAGGAGTTTAACACAAACTTGGGCAATATGACACTCTTCTCGCTCAGGAAATGCCAAGGGTTTTAGAACCTTTGTGCCAGGAACTGGGGATAAAGACCACAAATACATTTTTTTTTATTGTACCAGACATACTTATCCAACATGTATCAAACACGAGGCTCTCTGCTAGGATTTCAGATAGGATAAATAAGAAGACATGATGCATGTATATAAGAAACTGTAGGTGGGGAAACAGTGAAGTTGCATCTGACATAGGTCTGAAGCCAAGGTATAAGATTAAAACCTCATAGGCAGAATTTCCCTTGAAAATCTCTTAAATTTCCTGAAATTGACCCTACTATATCTTTTGATAAATTCAGCAGCTTAGTTTTCTTCTGATACAGTCACTAATTACTGTTTCTTTGGTTGAGCTCAAGTTGAAGTATTTGCCTCGCATTCTGGGCCATGTTTAATGAAAAGTTTGAATTGTATCTTTTATACGGTAAACTCATACTTGCCTCTCTCAGTGAGAGATGTTTCCATGGTTAGAGGCACAAAAGAACTGAAACCAAATAAGGAACAACAAATTTTTTTTTTTTTTTGAGACAGAGTTTCACTTTATTGCCCAGGCTAGAGTGAGTGCCATGGCGTCAGCCTAGCTCACAGCAACCTCAAACTCCTGGGCTCAAGCAATCCTGCTGCCTCAGCCTCCCAAGTAGCTGGGACTACAGGCATGTGCCACCATGCCCGGCTAATTTTTTTTTTTCTATATATATTTTAGTTGGCCAATTAATTTCTTTCTATTTGTAGTAGAGATGGGGTCTCGCTCTTGCTCAGGCTGGTCTCGAACTCCTGAGCTCAAATGATCCGCCCACCTCGGCCTCCCAGAGAGCTAGGATTACAGGCTTGAGCCACCGCGCCCGGCCGGAACAACAAATTTATATACTACTCCTCATAGCACTAGAACTTGTATTTATTGACCTATTGCCACCATTTGATTGTGTTCTCATATTCATTTGTGTGATCTCAGTCTCTCTACCTTCTCTTTTCTCATCCTCCTTGCTCCTGAGTCTCTAGTACCAGCTATCTACCTCTGGACTTCTTTTATGAGAGAGAAGCCACTAATTTTAATGCTAAAGCCACTAATTTTAGGATGTTTTCTCAAGGTTGAATCTAATCATAACTGATGGGTGTCAGAGTAGATTGGTTTATCTCTACGGACTTTACAGCTATGTGGGGTAGAGCTGGCAGAGGGAAATAAATAGCAATGGTCTGTATCTTGTCAAATTAAAGCAATGCTATTACAGAACTATAAACTTTACAGTAATAAAAGACATACTGTTGTCAAAAAGAAATTGACTCTTGTATTCATTTTTACACATTTTTCTTTCCGTATTTAACTTTTGGGTTTCTTATTATTTTCTTTTTCATGACACTTATCGTATATTAGATCTGTTAGTGCCATGGCAAGAATTCTTTGTGTTGTGGTTGCTCTTCAGAAGGTTGTCTTGAGGAAGGGTGGTAAATAAGTCACTGATCCATCCCTACCTGCAGGAGAACCAGAGAGAGGCATGTCTGTGTGATTACAAATTTAGATGGGACTTCAGGGTATTCAGTGTAGGAAAGTGCAATAAACTGGGGACTCTTCTCAACCCTATACACCTGTGTCCTTCTGTAACTCTGACTGAAGTTCAATTAGCTGTATCAAAATCCTTTCTGTTTTCATGGATTTGTTTCTTTGGATATTCAAATGCTTTCATACCATTCCTTTTCCTTAAGCAATTATTCTGTTTTGCTGAGGGTTCTTTTGTTCATTTAATAAATATTTATTAAACACATACTGTGTGTTCTGTGTAAGTGCTGGGTATATTATGTCCATTTAAACACAGTATCAGCTCCCAAAGAATTTGCCATCAAATGGGAGAGCCAGATAAGGAAACAGGCAATCCCAAGATAAGAACTGAGGATCAAGGATCAAGGAAGACAACATGAACTTTTTGGTTTTTTTAAATTGAATCAACATGTTTACGCAGAAAGAGCACTGGTTTTTATTTTTGTTTATCTGTTTTCAAATTCTGATTCAGTTGCTTAATAGCCATGTAACTGGGAAAATTAACCTATAATACTTGCAAAGTTGTTCTAAGTTTTAGAAATAACTACGTAAAGCACTTAGCCTAGTACATGCTGAATAAATAATTTCTTCTTTTTTGCTTACTCATATATCCCAAAATTGTATTCTGAAGCCTATAAAAAGAAAGATAATTTCTCTGGCCCATACTTCACAGGAGATGTGAAAAGTGGATATACAATTATTTTTAAAGAAATAAAACAAAAACCCAAAACAAAAAAATTTATTTTTAAGATACTTTGTGAACACTCTGCCCATATTAGTAGAAATCACATTTTATAATTTCTTGTAAAATTTACCCAAAATTCCATTATTAAAGATATATTGACTATAAAACTAATATTTTAAGAACTTACAATATTGCTTGAAAATATGTTGTTGCACTAGTAATTCTGTAATCACTGGTCTTTAATCTATTTGCCAATTTAAGAGGAAATACTGCTCTGTGTTCCTACCTCCTTCATCCTGGAGTTTAGCACATCAGCTGCTTTTTTTTTTTTTTTTGGAGACAGAGTCTCACTCTTGTTGCCCCACCTAGAGTGCCATGGCATCAGCCTAGCTCACAGCAACCTCCAATTCCTGGGTTCAAGTGATCCTCCTGCCTCAGCCTCCCGAGTAGCTGGGACTACAGGCGTGGGCCACCATAGCCGGCTAATTTTTTCTATATATTTTTATTTGGCCAATTAATTTCTTTCTATTTATAGTAGAGATGGGGTCTCGCTCTTGCTCAGGCTGGTCTCGAACTCCTGACCTTGAGCAATCCTCCTGCCTCGGCCTCCCAGAGTACTAGGATTACAGATGTATCAGCTGCTCTTAATCAAATTGTAGTTTATGTCCAGAAGGGTAATGGTTGTAACCTTTATTCATAAGTTTAAAAAGTATTTCAGTAAATCATCAGTAAATTGATTAAATATATTTTCTTAAGATTCACTCATTGATACAGTTTGCATTTTCTCTATTTGAAGAATTTAAAAACTGCACTGTGTGGGAAATACCAAATTGTATTTGAAAATGAAATAGCCAAAGAATTTTCTTTTAACTGAAAATAATTTTTTCATTCCTTTGAATTAAATAGTATAACTGCTTCTAAAAATAGAAACTGAAATTGGTATAACAGCAACACAATTTGTAATTCTTCAGAAGTGTGACAGCAGGTAGAGTTGGTGATTCAAATAAGAATATTAGTCTGGTGGACACAAATTTTATTATATTATGTGACTGATCTTTCTAATTTTGCTATACTTCGTGTAATAACTGTTCCAGATTTATTTGTTAATTCTGTTATAACTGTACCTTAAAAATAAGACACAAGCTAATGTTATTCCTTATAAAAAGTATAAACACAAGATACCAACTAAATATAGAAATTTTTTCTTTTTTTTTTTTTTTTGAGACAGAGTCTCACTTTATTGCCCATGCTAGAGTGAGTGCCGTGGCGTCAGCCTAGCTCACAGCAACCTCAAACTCCTGGGCTCAAGCAATCCTGCTGCCTCAGCCTCCCAAGTAGCTGGGACTACAGGCATGCGCCACCATGCCCGGCTAATTTTTTTATATATATATTAGTTGGCCAATTAATTTCTTTCTATTTCTAGTAGAGATGGGGTCTCGCTCTTGCTCAGGCTGGTCTCGAACTCCTGAGCTCAAAGGATCTGCCCACCTCGGCCTCCCAGAGAGCTAGGATTACAGGCGTGAGCCACCACGCCCGGCCTCAGAAATATTTTCT
>VSMD01095270.1:0-50370 GCA_008750895.1 Mirza zaza
TTCTGGCATTTTCCTTCAGAGGGAGACTGCTGAGGGCGGGTGCAGACAGCTGTTCTGTAAACACTGAGCGGGGAGAACAGAGCTTCAGTGGGGGCTACAGGGGCATGTGCGTGCCTGGCGTGTATGCACCTGTGTGCCTGGCGTGTGTTCATGTGTGTGCCTGGTGTGTGCATGTGTGCCTGGCGTGTGTGCACGTATGTGACTGGTGTGTGCATGTGCATGCCTGGCATGTGCACGTGTGTGCCTGGTGTGTGTGCACGTGTGTGCTTGGTGTGTGTGCATGTGCGTGACTGGCGTGTGTGCCTGGCGTGTGTGCATGTGTGTGCCTGGCGTGTGTGCCTGGTGTGTGTGCACATGCATGCCTGGCGCGTGTGCATGTGTGTGCCTGGTGTGTGTGCACATGTGTGCCTGACGTGCGTGCCTGGCGTGTGTGCCTGGTGTGTGTGCACGTGTGTGCCTGGCGTGTGTACAGTGCATACCTGGCGTGTGTGCACGTGCGTGCCTGATGTGTGTTCCTGGCATGTGTGCACGTGTGTGCCTGGCGTGTGTGCACGTGCATGCCTGGTGTGTGTGCATGTGTGTGCCTGACATGTGTGCCTGGTGTGTGTGCATGTGTGTGCCTAGGCAGTGGGCTTCTACCCTTGTTGCTTCTCAGAAGCCATCCCGGGCTTCCTGTGGCCCCTCTGTTCTGCTGGTGCAGTCAGGACACTGGGACCCTGCTGTGAGGCAGGGGTTTCGGAGGACCCCTCCCCTGCCCTCCACCCCTCGCAGGGGCACTTTCTCCACGCAGGCTCCACCACTCAGCGCCACCCGCTCCAGGACAGAGACCAGTGCTTGTCTCACCTCATGGGGGTGGGAGGACCTCTCCCCTCCGCTGCTCAGCACCCAGCGACCTCGAGCAGCTTCCCCTGATGGAGGGAGTCAACAAGGTTGAACCCCACCCACCTGAGGCTGTGGAAGCCAAAGCCCCCTCGTCACTCTGCTCTACAGTGACCCACTCACAAGACTTCCCCCTTCTTGGATTTCCAGAACCTCAGGCCAACCTCTCACCCCCAACATCGGTGGCTTTGGGACCTGCTGAGTGGAGGTGCCACCCAGTTGGGTTTACATTGCAGGCACACCGGCAGCTCGGGGGAGCTGGAGACATCTCGGCTCCTAAAGGTGCCCACTGGCCACCCCCCAGGGGCAGCCCAACCCGCTCCACACCCCTGGGCCCCCTGCCACCCCGTCCTCGCTCTCTCTCTGCTCTTCCACTGCCTCCTCAGGAGGAAGCCACAGCGCTGACCCGTGCAGAGCCGTGGTGGCTGCACACGGTCTGGCGCTGCACCTGCCGTCAAAGGCCCCCTGTCTCCAGGGCCTTCTGCCCCTGACAGGAGTCTCAGAGTCCACAACTCAGGTGGTTATGGAGCTTTTCCACAGGCCGGGCAGACTCTTCCCTCCCTCTGCCACCCGCAGCCCGGCCCTGCAGGGCACGGGTGTCTGGTCCAGTGCTCTGCGGGCAGGGAGGGTCGCCAGCGCTTGGTGGGTCTGAATCGTCCGGTGCACATTGACACCACAGCGGCACCCTGGGCTGCAGGGTTTTCTCTCCTGTGTGCCAAGGTGGATGCAGCCCCAGAGAGGTTCAGTGACTCACCCCAGGGCGCCCAGTGAGAAGGGGATGCTGCCAGTGATGAAGTTTAGGGCTCCTGACTTCTAGTTTCGTTTCCTAGCAACGCGCAACGCAGGATTCAGAGCTCTTTTTATGCACCTGAAAACCGCACAGAAGAGACAGCAGTCCTGGCAGCCAAGTGCATCTTGAGCAAGTTTGAGAGGCCAGGGCCTCTCCCCCATGGCACATGCCGACCGGAAACCAGTGTGGACTTGAGTGGAGGGCCTGGCTTCACACCAACACTGGCCGGCATGGAGGACGGGCTCATTGTCTGCAGTGTTTGGAGCGGGCGTGTGAGCCGAGCCCTCGCACGTGCATGCGGCTTTGGCTTGCTGCTGAGGGTTCCTGAGACCCTTTCATCTTTTATGGTGCTCTGCAATGGAGCTGCAAGGCAGGGGCATCGCATTCGATGTGATCAGTGGCTACGATGCACCTGCTGTCCTCGAGGATCCGGGCTGGCTGCGGGGTGGGGGCAGGGAAGCAAACGGTCGGCCCAGCCATACCCTTGTGTAGCTGCCAGGCTAGTGGGGAAGGCCCAAGGCCTGTGTGAGCCGCCGAGAGGGGGCCGTCCAGCCACACTCTGGTCTCCAGGCCTTGGAAGGTGTCAGGTGCAAGTGCCACGTGCCGACCTGTTCCCCCTCTCAAGCAGCTCTGCAAGCCAGGGATGTCACCCCCCAGCGGGCAGAGCTGAGAATGGGGGTTCAAGGAGGTGGCTGAGGTGACAAAGATCATAACACTAGGAAACGAGGTAGATTCAAACTCAAGACCTATGAGTTTTCCACTCGGAAAGGCATTTTAGAGAAGGGGAAGGGATGGGTGGGTTGGGGAATTTGGAGCTGGGGAGAAAGGCCTTGTAGGAACAGAAGCTGCAGGGAGGCCTCGGCAGGCAGAGCACCAGTGGCACCGTAGTGTGGAGGGTTGGCCGTCACGGGACCCTGCCCCAGCTGCGTGTCTGTGAAGCAGCGTGCCTGTGTCACCACGCTTGATCTTGTCCGCAGCTCACAGAGGTCCATGCTGTCCTCGTTCCCGTTTTAGAAATGAGGAAACTGAGTCACAGAGAGGTTAAGGTAGGCATCCCAGGTCACACAGCCCTGGGTCCTGGGGCCACGCCAGCAGGCCCAGAGGTGTGTGTTCATCAGAGCAGTCTCCCTATCACATTGATTGGCTTTAAAAATGGCATTTATTGAATAAATTTGCACAATAATAAAGGTCAAGAGTTTACCCTAAAAAGGTTTGTGAACCACCGGACTGGTCGACCCATGAGGCCCTGTCCGAGGAGAGCAGCCCAATTCCAGAAATGCTGAAACACGCCCAAGATCTGCCCAGCCTGACGCACGTCCACCCCAGGTCGGGGCAGAAGGCAGATGCAAGCTGGGGCGGAGAGGGACGTCTTCTCTGGCCCGACCTTGGATACGAGTTTGCTCCTCTCTGGTCTAGGAGGACTTTAGGCTGCAAAGACAGAATTTTATTAGCAAATCTTGGCAAATCTACACAGAGAAAGATGTGAATGCAACAGCTCCTGTGAATCAGTGATGCGGCTTGGTGGCCCTCACAGTCAGACGCTCACCCCGGGCTGGAGCGACGTGCCCAGCTTGGGCAGAGTTTACAGGAACAATTTTACTGAGGTGTGTAGGTACAGCAAATGGCACGTGTTCAAAGCGTGCACTGTGATGAGTTGCAACGTACGCACACGCCTGGGCAGCTGTCAGCACGGGGCGCACACGCACCGCCCCAGTGCCCTCGACCCTTTCCCATCCCTTCCTCCCGCCCTGCCCCGACCCCCACTCGCGTCACTGCTCGCCTTGCCTGGAGTTTCAGCTCAGTGCAGTGTGTGGCGGGTGCTGCGTCCCGTCTGCCGCCTCCTCCGAGCGGCTGCTTTGGGAGTGACCCGCGCTGTCACGGGCATCGGTCAGCAGCTCTTTCCTTTCTGTGCTTCTGCCTGGATAGACCACGGTTTGTTTGCCCATTCGCTTGTCGAGGGACATGTGGTGGTTTCTGGGTTTTGGCTATTACAAGTGAAGCTGATAGGAACATTCCCATGCAAGTCTTTGTGGGAACATATGTCTTCGTTTCTCTTGGGTAAATACCTAGGAGTGGAGTGGCTGAATCATGTTAGGGATATGTTTAGGTTTTTAAAAACCTGCCAAGCTTATTTTACATTTCTTCCAGCAATGAATGGGAGTTCCGGGTCCTTCAAGTCCTTGTCAACACTTGGTACAGTCATGTTTTAAATTTTAGGCCCTAATAGGAGTATAGCAGCATCTCATTATGGCTTGATTTGCATTTTCCCAATGACTAACGATGTTGGGCATCATCTTTCAAGCTTCTTCACCCACCCTGTATGTTTTTCCGTGAAGAGTCTATTATTAATAGAATCCTGTGTCCATTTTTAAAACCATCGCTTTTGCTGTTGTTACTGTTTTGAGAGTTCGTCACGCACGCACATCCTTTAGCACCTGCAGTCTTCTAGCACGCGTGTGGTTTGCAGATCTTGTCTCCCTGTCTGTGGCTTGGCTTCTTCATTCTCTCACAGCATCCTTGGAAGAGCACAGCAGTTAATTTTGATGAAGTGCAATTTATCAATTTTCTCATTTATGCCTCACGCTTTCAGTGTTGTAGCTGAGAAGCCTTTTCCTCGCCGCGCAGCGCTGCGCCGGGTGCATGAGAAGCCCCCTCTGGCCCCTCCAGCCCGCCCGGCTCTGCACCCACACTAGGGCCCCCCGGGCTTTCCCTGGGAGCCCCCTGCTTCCTCACCCCTCTCCCCATGGCCCTTCCGCCCTTGCTCTCCTCCTGCCTCCCTTCGCAAGTCTGGTCCCGCTGCGGGGGTCGGCATCGTCCTGGGCCTCTCAGTCCCCAGCATGGGCCACCGTCCTCTCCCTCACTCTCGCATCCCGAGCCCGTCCTCCTGCCGGTGCCGCGAGGGCGGGAGCTTGTGGAGCCAGGCCGTGCGGAGAGGGCTCCCGTCTGTCACCTGGCCTCTCCTACTTGCTGAGTGCACAGCGACACGGCCGGCAGAGGTGCAGGCGCCGCTGGAAGGGGAGCACTGGCTCTCTGCAGGTCAAGGGTCACGGCTTTGCAGCGTGAAGCATGTTCTGCATAGTTGGGTGTCATGAGACTTCTGACACCAGCAGAAGGTGCCTGTGGATCTCCAGGCCTCCGTGCAGAGCTGGGGCAGCTGAGCACTGAATGTCTCCCACAGCTAGGCCCCGGGGGCTGTGGCCTTCCCAGGGCCTGGGAGCTGCGTGTGCGGCTGGGCAGAGCCTGCCAGGCCTGGGGTCCCATGGAACCCTTGAGGGCCTGTTTATGGGCTCTCTGCTGTGTGCAGGGCCCAGACAGTGGGAGTACAGGATGGACCACTTCACTCAAGTAGACAAGCTACCTTGGTGATGGATTCCATTTCTGATGGATTAATTGGCACCACCATGTACAAAAGCAATGGGAATATAAATGGGACGGATTCTGATGAATATGCTGTGTGGGCATGGTCAAGTTTGGATGCTCATACAACATTCATTGAGTTGTTAGGAAACCACAGGGCGCATACCCAGCTGTGCAGGGCCCTCCCGCTGGAGCCCTCAGCCTCCGGGGAATATGGCCCCAGGAGGGGGATATGCAAGTGCCAAGCTGCCGTTTTTGGGTTGCGAGAGACATATGAGAGGATAAGGAGAAAAGGGGGTGGGGTGGGGTGGGGTCAGGAGAGACTGTTCTGGGCAGCGGGAATGGGGTTAAGATAGGGGCAGAAGGAGGGGCTAAGCTTGGGGACACACAGAAAGCCCCTTTGGCTCATGCCAGGGATTGTGGAAGACAGTAGATGAGACTGGCCTGGACAATGAATGTCTCTTTCTGGGAAGTTTGCATGGTCGTGTCTATTCCTCTGGGGCAGTCTCACCACTCATCCCGTTGTCTGGTCTGATGGTATTGCTGTCCCGGAAGGATATTTCCCGAGATGGATGTCATGATGTCACTCCCTGCCCCAAACCCTCAGTGGCTCCCTAGTGCTGTGAGATCAGCTCGTGCCTCTGCGACTTGGCTGGTCCTGCTTTCAGCCTGTGTCTCCTCCTCCCCTCCTGGGTGTCATTTAGGCTGGAGGCCCTCCTCTTCCTGCCCAGTCTGGCAAAGCCCAGCACGTCCTTCCAAAGCCTCATCTGTGGGCTCCCGAGACCCCCCAGGCACCAGGACTGTCCCCGGCTCTCGAGTTAGAACACACACTCATTCCCTGGCTGCTGTGCCCACTGCCCTGACCTCAACCTCGGCTGCGACTGAATGCTTGTGCCCCCCAAATCCGTATGCTGGTGAATCGGGAAGAATCTTGCCCCAAATCCCAGTGTGGTGGTGTTAGGAGGTGGGGCCTCGGGGGTGGCCGTGTCAAGGGCGGGGCCCTCGTGATGGGATTGGTGCCCTTCTAAGGAGAGGCACAGAGGGATGGTCTCTCCCCGCCGTGTGAGGACGCAGCGAGAAGACGGCCAGCAGACCGGAAGTGGCTGTCACAGACGCTGGGTCTGCCAGCGCCTAAATGCTGGACGCCCGACCACCGGCGCCGCGAGAGATCAAGGCTGCCGCCGGAGCCCCGGGCGGCGGTGCTTTTGCCTCGGCGGCTGAGCTGAGCGGACTCAGCCCCTCGAGCGCAGGAGCGACGGCATCTCATCTCCTGCAGACCCCAGAGCCCCCACATAGCAGGTGTGTAGGAGCAGGAGTGGCCTTTCGGGGATACACTGGTGGCCACTGGGAGTTTTTCCAGGAAGCCAGGGGCTGGGCAGGGCGCCCTCGTGCCCACACCCCCCTCACAGCAGCCTGCGGAGCGCAGGGCTCGCGTCTACACGGCTCGAGTCTACACGGCCCCTCTCTCTAGCGTCCCTGAGAGAATTGTGGATTTTCTGAATACCTCCTGATTACTCACTAAGAAATGCGGAGCAGAGAGGGAGCAGGCCCCAGGTCTTGCCGTTTGGCTTTGCGGTGGCCGCACGGGCTGGTGTGGAAGCCAAGTGCGTGAGCCAGGGCCCGAGTCCCACCGCTCCCCGTCTCCCACCCGCAGTGGAAGGGCCTGGCTTTGAGTGAGCCTCTCTGGGCTCAAACCAGCCTCTGCCGGCCCCTGGCTGTGTGATGATGGCCACGCCAGTCTCCACGTCTGTGAAATGTCAGGTCCGACCACGACCAGGTTGCCATGAAGGTTACCGAGATCACGTGTGCCGGGTACCTGACGTGTCACAGGTGCTTGTTCCATACATACTTGTTCCTGTTTCCATCCATGCTCCTCGAGCGCTGGGCTCTGGCCGGTGGACATGCAGCACAGCCGCATCAGGCGGGGTAGGGACACGGGGACCTGTCTGCTCGGGCCAGGCCAGGCCAGGCCAGTGCTGCAGGAGGAGGAAGGGACCCATGGGAACGAGGGCTGGGGGTCAGACGAGGAGCTTGGTGACTCCAAGGAGGCACGTCACCTCTCCCCTGCCCTGTTCTGCACTCTCGCTCTCCTTCCTTCCAGGGGCCCTCCCCTACATCTCCCATGGCAGATCTTACAACGCAGATGTCACCTCTTCTAGGGAGCCTTACTTGTGAGGACTCTTGTCTCTGAAGGCCCCTGGCTCTTAGCTGCTTCTGCCCCTGCTGTGGCTCTCTGTGTCCATGGCATTTCTGCTCAGCGGGCAGCCGCAGGCCTTGTCTCCACCTCCCTGTCTTCCCCGCCCCGGGTGGGGGGCTAGCATGCACCCACCCAGCCTACTATTTGTCCCTGCGTCTGTCACCATCCATCCATCCATCCATCCATCCATCTTTTTTCTACCCGTCCTTTCATCCATCCCCTATCCATCCATCCGTCGTCACTTTGTCCTTCCTGCCCTCCTTCCTTGCACAACTCATCCTTCCCCCTAAACAGCAAGTATGCAGTGAGCATCTCCAGTATCCCAACACCGTGCCGGGTATCTGGGGTATAGGGAAGGATATAGGAATGCTTCCTTCAATAAGCTTTTGCTGAGTGCCTGCTGTAGCTGGTGTGGCCCCAGCCCCAGCACAAAGAGTCTGGAATAAATAAGCGGATACAAACTAAAGCCTTAGACCCGCACTTCATACACGCCGTTGAAAGGGTTGCCTCTCAATGTCCTCATTAGTACTTGCAACACGACCTTGGACCAGTTACCTGGCCTTCCCCAGCCTTTACACGGATTAAATGAGATAACGAATGTAAAGTGCTTGGTTTAGAAAATGTTAACTCGTATTATTAGCTATTAAGGATGACAAGGTGAATTATGGGAGAGTGCTGACATACTCTGTTCATAAGAGAAATACACGGGACCAGCAGGCTGAGTCTGTGGTGGCTGCCCCTGTGCCCTGTGGAGCACTCACAGCCAGGTACGAGGCCTACGGCCACCTCCTGAGGAAAACAGGTGAGAGCCTCGGGCTTGAGACCACCTTTTGGTCCCTGAGCCTATGAACAAAGGAATTTTGGCCTCTTGTCGCTTCTGTTTTTGTCCAGAACCAGCCCCCCGAAGGCAGACTTTCCCCTGCAAGCCCTTCGCACGAGCCCCCCAGGTCAGGAGGCTGCATGGAGACCCCTGTCACTCTCCCCAAGCGGCCGCAGAGTCAGAGACGCTGAGGGGCACCAGAGCAGAGCTCCAGGGGCCCAGGGGCCCCAGTGCCCAGGGGAGAGGTGTTTGCTGAGTGTCACCTGCTCATGCAGCGGCATTAACAAACGGCCACTGTGCACCTGGTGTGGTGCTGGGGCTGGGGACTCAACAGTGGCAGAGCTACAGTGACAATAGTGACAATGCGGAGTGCCAGATGCATGGGGCTTGGGAGCTCAGAGGAGACACCCCGCCTGGGGGCCAGGGAGGGGCCTCTAAACCAAGACCGGAGGTAGACGAGTGTGCGCGTGCGTCTGATCCGTCAGCGCCCGTGGACATATCTCCAGCGCAGGCATTCTGGTTCCGTGCCTGGTTCGTATTCAGGGAGTGGCCGCAGCCGCTGCGATGCTCTGGCGTGTCCCCACGGGCCCTATCACCACCCTGTGCTCTGGCTCCCAAGCCGGGCAGGGGTCGTCCTCCGACATCGCAGCCCACCCTCTGGATTAGTCCTTCCTCCTCCCTGGCCCTCCTCCCTAGCACACTGCAGAGGTCGAGGCTTCCTCACTCCTGTTTTCTAGGGCCGGCTGAGGACCCGCGGCTCAGTCTGCCTTTGTCTTACACCAGCTGTGACCTGTGAATTTCACCACGTAGTCCTGGGGTCCTGGGAGCACAGTCTGAAGGTGAGAAGGGGCTCGCAGAGAGTCCTGGGCCACCTGCCCACCACTCCCTCTCCGCGGCCCAGGTGACTCTACCAATGTCCAGGAACTTGAGAACTCAGGGGGCCACGGGACCAGCCTCTTAAATGCCGAGCAAGTGCCCAGGTGTTTGGGCTGCACTGTGTCCCCCGGCATTCATATGCCGAAGCCCTAACCCCCAGAACCTCAGAATGTGACATCATGTAGAGACAGGGCCTTTAAAGAGGTAATTAGATTAAAATGAGGTCGTTAGGCAGGCTCTAATCCAATCTGACTGGAGCCCTTATAAGAAGAGGCGAGTAGGACACAGGTACCACAGCGGGACGGCCGTGTGTGGACACCGGGAGAAAGTGGCACCTACAGGCCAAGGACGGAGGCCTCGGAAACCAGCCCTCCTGACACCCCCACCCTGGGCTGCCAGCCTCCTGAGCTGCGCGACGACGCCTTTCTGGCGCGTGGGCCTCCCGGTCTGGCGCTGTGCTGGGGCGGCCCCAGCGAGTGCGTGCACCAGGGGCCCCGAGGCCGGTGCTGTCTGACGACGGCGGGGCCAGGGGCAGATTACTTGGGACTGCAGCAGGACCTTCTGGGAGCAGCTGTCAGTTACTGTCCCGACTGCTCGCCTCGCTCTAAGCGTTGTACCCGAATTCACGTGCTGACTCCCCACAACGACCCTATGGGGGACACCATGATTTTCTCCATCTTACATGAAAATACTGAGGCACAGAGAGGTCACTTGCCCCGGCTACCCAGCAGTGGACAGGAGAGCCAGGAGTGGAGCCCACTACCCCAGGCTCTGCCCTGCCTCCCACCCCACCCGAACCCCCGAGTCCAAGGCCACCTGGCCCCGAGGGCAGGCCTGCTCTGATTCCGACACCCCCACGTTGCAAGCCATGACAGTCTTGAGCATCCCGCTGTGGCAAAGCTGTCCTGCCTGCAAGCCACACATGCTTCAATGCCCTTAGGTGTGTCCAGGGGTCGCGCATCCTGCCTTGTGCACTGCCGTGGGACGTGGGATGGCAGGGGACCCGACACCTAGCTCCAAGCGTGCATGCTGCAGGTGGATGCTCCACGGAGTCGGTCCATGGCTGTGAGAACCCTTCCCACCTTCAGAAGGTGCTTCTGGTGACCTGTTAGTGATCAGTGAAATTCACACTTCTCTGCCTCCCAGCTGGTGGCAGACAAGCCTGCGCTCAGGCAGAGGCCCAGGCACGTTCTCCTGGCACACCTGGGGTGCCCCATGTGGGGCCCACAAACCTGGATCAAGCCGTCTTGCAGCCAGCAGCAGCTCGGCGGGAGCTGCCGCCCTCTGGGCCTGGTGGTCATTATTTATAAGTCTCCAAACACACGAGGCTGCACACAGCTTGCCCGTCTGTCCTCTAAGCCCGTTTGCTCAGGACGCAAGGTCATGGCCATCTGGAATGACGTGCACTATCCAAAGTGAGAAAACACCCGGAGCTTCCTCCTGTTTCCGCCCTTATGGAAAGTGAACCTTTCTGTCCCGACATGTCGCCGGCGTTCTAGGACCTCAGGCTGCAGGTACCTGGAACCCTGTGTGTGTGCTCAGTAGCCTAGGTTGGCACAGACGACCAGTGAATCCAAGTGCAGAAGTTGGGGGCCAGTCACTCACTCAGCAAGTATTTATCGAGCACCTACTATGTGCCAGACACTGCTTTGGCTTAGGGGGAAGGTACAGCAGTGAGTTAACCAAAAAATCTCCCTGCCCTCCTGGAGCCAGAGTTCTGAGGGAGGGAGGGAGGTGGTAAATACATAAGCACAATAAATGTACAGATGGTTATAGGACATAGCCTGGAAGGGGTGTTGTCCTTCCTTCAGAAGCTGTGTGGTGGACAGACGGGGTGGGGCACGAGGATGGGGTGCTGGCAGGGGAGAGGCGGGGGGATGGTAGGAGGTGGAGGGCCAGGCAGGTGGCTGTGACCCTGGAGGTCAGAACGAGTTCAGATAGTATGTGAGCTGATGCTGTTGCCGCCCAGCATCTCAGTTCCGGAAGCATCACCACTTCGCACACGAGAAAGGGGCGTTCTCTCGGCCTCTGCGTGGCAGAGTTAGATCCAAATCCGGCTCTCCCAGGGACCAGGCCAGCCCCCTTTCTCTTGTGCCAGAGATTCCGGGGTCTGGGGTGGGGGTGTTTCCTGCGAGTGGTGACAGACCTGCCTGGCCCTTCTCTCACTCCTGTTTGCTCCCCTTCTGCGGCCGGCCTCCCAAGGAGGCCACTGTGCGCGTGTGTGCATGTGTGCATGCGTGTGCGCGAGTGTGTGTGGGCCTGTGTGTGTGCGCGCGCCTGGCATCTTGGCCAGGTTTTTGGAGCAGCTGGTTTTGGTGGCTGGAGCCTGGAGTCCCTTTCTGCTCATGCGCTGGCCTGCTGGGGGTGTGGGTGAAGGGTCGCCTCCCACCCACAACCTTCCCCACCCTTTCTTGGCTTTTCCGTGGAGCTGAATTCCAGCCAGCAGGGGAGGTTCTGTTTGAGCTGGCCTGGAAATCAGCAACTGGAAGTGGAAAAAGCTGGTTGGGAGGGTGTGCTGAGTGACAGAAACTTCTAGCAAAGGCCTGGAGGTAGCAGCAAGGAGCACATGTTCCTAAAACTGTCCAGGCCGTGTGGTGTGAAGGATGGAGGGAGGACACAAAGCTGGAACCGCGCTGGGTGAAGCGGCAGCCACCACGGCGGCAACCACTCGCCGAGCATGTGTGCTGCATGCTGGCGGGTCATCTTGCTTGTATGTTTCATTTGATCCTCTAGTGACCCTGTTGGTAGGTGTCTGCACTTCACCAACAGGGAAACTGAGGCTCAGGGAGGTGACTCCCTGGAGGCCATCCCGCTAAGAGGTGGCTGAGCGGGGTTCTGCGCCCTGGTAGTGGTTCCCAGTGCTGGTGCTCAAACGCTGCTCTCCCTGCGGGGGGCTGTCTGGTGTGCAGTCCCTTGTAAGGTCGAGGTACTGTGTTGGGTGCCAGAGATGTGATGGGGACCCCGCCCTGCTCTCAGGGGCCCACGGGCCTCCCATTGAAACCCTAGTTCATCCAGAGCATGCGTGGGGGTCAGTCATGCCCGGGCAGACGCCTGTTCCCGCTCACTGCGGCGTGAGCTTGGGCAACTCACTTGACCTCTTTGGTGCCCGATTTTGTCAGTGAAATGTTTGTAGAAACCGCCCCTTGGGCTGTGAGAAGGAGTCCGTGATCTGAGCCATTCAGTCCAGCAGCTCGTGCGTGGCTCGCACCTGCTCGGTGACGGAGCTGCTCCCCGCAGGCCCCTGTCCACAGCCCCGCCATCTCCCTCCCCTCCGGGTTCATTGCTGTAGAATTTACATGCAGGAAACGGACTGTTTTAGGCATATAATGCTATTCATTTCGACACGCTCATGTAGTTACACCAAGACCTCCACAATCGAGATATACACGCAGGCTGCCCGCCTCAGTTTCCCTCTGTGCCTTTGCAGCCTGTCTTCTTCCCCAGCCCTGGTCCCTGACGACGCCCGGCTTGGGTTTTGTCCCCGCAGTTCCGCCTTCTCCAGGGCGCTGTGTGAGTGCGGCCATGCAGCCGCCTCCCGAGCCGGGCTTCTTTCACGGGCGGCGGTTGGGATGCGTGTGTCATGGTGTGGCCGTGCGCTGCCCTGCTGGGTGGCGCTTCATCATGCAGACAGACCACGGTTCGTGTTTTCACACTTACCATCTAGGGTGTTTCGAGTTTTCGGTGATTGTAAGTAAGATTTTTTAACCCTGTCTCATAACTTTGCTTGGTTGCTGGGCTCTGTGACAGAAGAGGTGAAACTAGTGCTGTGCCGGGAGCGGCCGCCTCCCCCAGCCAGCCTGTCACTGCGCGGGCCCGCCGCTCCAGCAGGAGTTAGCTAGCTTTGGTTTCGTTGCCTAAGGACCAAATTGGACCCTCTAATTTGTCTCTTCTGGCTTATGTAGGATTTTTCCAGCATTTCAAAAGCATGAAATTCAACCTAAAATCTGGAATTCTGTCTTCTCTTGCTGACACTGGTGGCCCTGTATTGCCACGGCCAGCCATGGGCGCACACAGACAGTGGCTGCCGACCCAGCAGGGCCTGTCTCTCTGCTTTGTCGCACGCTCCAACCCTCCCTCCTGCTTCTCCCCACCTGCCTCCTTCCTTCAAGTTATTTGTGTCTAGATACTGATATTTAGATATTTAGTGTAATCTTTTAAAAAGATAGGGAAATATATGCACCACTTAAAAATAGATTTCCAGGAGGCCGAGGTGGGTGGATTGCTCAAGGTCAGGAGTTCGAAACCAGCCTGAGCAAGAGTGAGACCCCGTCTCTATAAAAATAGAAAGAAATTAATTGGCCAACTAAAAATATATAGAAAAAATTAGCCAGGCATGGTGGCACATGCCTGTAGTCCCAGCTACTCGGGAGGCTGAGGCAGGAGGATCACTCGAGCCCAGGAGTTTGAGGTTGCTGTGAGCTAGGCTGACGCCATGGTACTCTAGCTGGGGCAACAGAGTGAGACTTGGTTTCCAAAAAAAAAAAAAAAAATGGATTTCCACCCTAGTGCTTAGAATTAAACCCATGATCAAAGAGTTCTATGTAGGTTTTTAGAAAACTAAGCTCCAGATGTACGTCTTTCCATATCAGTTGTGGCTCACAGAAAGGCTCACTTTTCGTGATCACGTGCACAGCTCGGTGACTGCGTGCCTTCCGCCACCCAGAGACGTGGTTTTACGGATGGACAGCGGATCCCCACAGAGGAGAAGGCAGATATCCAGACGGTACAAACATAGAAAAGGCCGGGTTTCCTCACGCCCACCCGAGCTGTGTGATGTTACCTGCTGGGAGGTTCACGTTTGACATTTCACTCTGAGGACGCCGAGCGCACCAGATGGCTGCTGGGGGTTCTGGAAGCTCAGCAGCCACGCTGGGACACGCCGCTGTTCCTGGATGAAGGGCAGGCTCCCGGCTCTCTGGTGCTGTCGGCCAGAGTCCCTCGGGGCGCACGGGAGGTGGGCCCTCCACTGCTGACTGTCCATGGAAGGTTGGGGACAGGTCAGGGGCGAAGCGAGAGCATAGTCGAGAACAGGGTGCTCGAGGGCTCCTGGCGCTCACGTTCCCTCGGCCCATGCGTCCACGCACAGAAGGGCACGCAGTGAGCTGCTCTCACGGAGCCAGCGTCTCCGGGGAGACGCACAGGACCGCAGGAGACAAGCCAGGGCACAGGGTAGGCCCGTGGGCACATGCGCCGTGGGCCCGAGGTGGAGCCAGGACTAAGGAGGGACGGGCTGGGCAGGGAGGCTGCTGGGCATGTGCTTCTGGACGGTGCGGTCCAGCCACGCGGGGAAGGACATTCCAGGCAGGGGCACGGCTGGGGCAAAGCCAGGAGGTGGGAGCAAGCGCTGGGGAGCGCGTCGGGAGAGCTGGAGCCGGAGCCGGAGGAGAGTTCAGCCGGGGAAGGCATTCAGTATTATTTTAATTCTACGGGGAGGCCGTGGGGGAGGTGACTGTTATAGTTGAGATTCGCAGGGCCGAGGGACAGAGAGACAGAGTCACCGAGGCTGTAACTATCAAAAGGAGTTTTATTGTCTAGCTCCAGGTAGGGTCCCAGCCCCCAGAGTGCCAGCACAGTGGCCTCTTCTTCGGGCAGGGACCCCCCTTGTGTGCTAGTGAGCCTTTTATACCCAAGCTGTTTACACACTGGTCATGCATCCGCCCCCACAGTGATTCTTACTCCATCCTGCCCCCGATAGGCTCCAACCTGTTCCGGGTCCTCTCCGAGAGACTCCGGTTTCCGAGTTCTTTGTCTTTCTCCTCTGCATCCCATAATGTACCCATAATGGCTTGCGGTTAGCAAGCAAGCAGCAAACAGAAACTAAAAGGTGTCGGTTGTCCTAATAGCCCAGTATCTTACAGTGATGTGGCTTGACGTGCATTTTCCCCGGTGACTATGTTGACCTTGTTCACTCTAAAGCGGTCGTGCCACCTGGCTTGTTCCCAGGGAGTTTCCACCAAGACACAGGCCTTTTCCTCCTGAGCCGGGGGCACGAGGAGCCTCTGTCGTCACACAGGCTGTCGGACAGGTGTGGGGCTCTGCAGACTAGGTGCTGCTTGACTAGAGGGGCCGAGCGTGGGCCAAGGCCCCAGCCCCTGATGGCGGGCCTGGGAGACCCACCCTTGTCCTCGGGGGCAGGGCTGGATGTGGCACACAAGGCCCAAGAGGGGGCAGAGAGGGCAGTGCGATGGCCACACCCACCTCTGTCCTTGGCCCTAGCGGCTGCCGTTCCGTCTGGACACAACTGCTGCCTCCCCTCGTCTCCCTGCCTGGCGCTGCTCCCGGCTCTGCCTGGCCTTGCCTTCCCTCGGTCTCGGCGCTGGTGCCCGGATGTGCCCGCTTCCCACGGCGCAGTGAGCTGCTCCAGCAAGGCTCCTCGCCTGCTGCCTCCCAGTCTCAGCAGGGCCTCGGCAGAACCCCCGCCCCGTCCAGCCCCTCCGCCCTCCCCCGGTGCTCGGCCTCTATCAAAGACAAGCTTTGCAAGAGATTTTTCTTTCTTGGGAGGATTTGTGCTTTGGATTCATACACAGGAGGACTTTCAAGTGAGGTGCTAGAAGGAGTGGCTGAAATTCCAGTGTCCTCTGCAGAGAGGGCTGAGTAGGTGGTAACCAGCTTGGCCCATCAGCCTGCCCTGTGCCTTCTCCCCTTCCGCCCCCCCCCCCACCGTGTCCAGGAGCCGCGCTGCGTACCTGAGGGGTGCCAGGGCCCAGTGGGGCCCTGCTGCCTGTGCTGGCCACAGACATGGTTCTCCCAGCTCAGCCAGAGGGTCCCTGGCTCTGAGCCGCGATGTGGGTGGGCTCCAGTGGAGATGTGGGAGGGCTAGGAGTGGGGTGCAAACTGCATGCTGGGCAGCAGGGCTCCGTGAGCTCCTGGCTTGGCATTTGAGGCCTGGGAGCTGGACACCCACAGCCACCCTGTTGCTTCTTCTCTCTGGTCAGCACAGCCTCCTCCCCAGGGCAGGAGGCATCAGCCTCGGCAGAACATGGGACTGGCCCCAAGTCAAGTGTCCGAATGCTCTGAGGCCAGGACTGGGGCTCATGGGGGACATTCCTGCTGCCAACACAGAGATCACAGTTCTTAGCATTTGGCATCGGCTTCCTGGACAGGGAGGTCGGTTCCTGGAGCTGAAAGTTGGATGGTGTCCACAGGGCTATTGTCCAGTCCCTCCCCTGGGTTTTACAAATGAAGAAACTGAGGCATGCGAGGGAGGAAGAGCATGAGGCACCGGCACCTGCTGAGGCTCTCCTGGGGTGTGTCGCCTCTTCTAGTCCCAGGACACCCCAAGGGAGAACTGTGCTCCCCACTCCAGAGGGGGATGCAGGCCCAGGGCCCCCCGGCTGTGGGCACCCCGCCCAGTGGGTGTCCTGCCGCGCTCCCCCATGCCCACGCCCCCGTGCCACACCCTCCTGCGCCCATGCCCTGAGCCCAGCCTTGTCTGCCGTCCCAGCAGGCGCTCCTGGACCCTCACAGCCAGGGCACCACAGTGGGCTGGGGGCCTTGTGGGGTCAAGAGCCAATAGTGATGACAGCCACGTCACCGTGGCCTGATGTCCTTGTCACTCTCTTGTCACCCTCCCAAGCCTGGGACATCAGAAAGCCTGGAGATGCTGCGCCCAGGCCCTGGCCAGAGGCCAGCTGAGCTTCCGTGGGCCCCGTATCGGGGGCAGGAAGTGCTGCCAGCCGGGGGAGGGGGACAGGGCGGCTTGGGGCCAGCACGCCCTCGCTGGTGAACAGCCCCATTGACGGGCGGTCAGGGTACAGAGGCCTCTCCTGCTGTTCCTACCCCACGGCCCAGGGGCCTCCGGCCTCCGCCCCTGCTCGCAGCTGCTTGGCAAGTCCTCCCAGAGGACATCCTTTCGACTCCGAGCAGCCCTTCCCTGTCCTTGTCTGATCTGCCTCGCTGGGGACCTGGCGGGGTTAGGTGCGTTGCAAGTTTCCTGGGCCTGCTGTAGCAAAGCGCCACCAACAGACCTTCACTCTCTCACGGTTCTAGAGGCAGAAGTCTAAAATCGAAGGAGCCGGCTACCTCCCGGGTGTCCCAGGAGTTGAGCCCCCAGTGGGGGAAGGTCTTTGCAGGCAACCCTCGGAGCCCCTTGGCTTGCAGCCGCATCTCCAGTCTCTGTCCCTCGAGCTCACTGTGTGCCTCTGCGCACAAAGCTCCTCCTCTCCTGCGTACAGACGCCAGGGATTGGATTCGGGCTACTTTCGCTCAGTGTGAGCTCTCCTTAATTTGATTACATCTGCAAAGACACTTTCCAAATAGGGTCACATTTCGGGGTCCTGGGTGGACATGTCTCAGAGGACGCCTGGCATGGGCCCAGCTCACTTCTCCCCTGCATAGCTGCTTCCCCTTCCCCAGGTGTCATCCCTGCCCCAGAACCATCCTGGCTCATCCTTTCTTGCTTCCTCCAGGCCTGGGGCCCTGCAGTCCCCCACAGGATGCCTCCTCTTCTTCACCTTGTCGAAGGCATTTGACAGCTCTTCTCGTCCCCCTCTGGACTAACCTTCGAGGTTGGGGACCCCACAGTGACATCTCAGTAACTTCCCTCTCCTCCTCGTCTTCAGGGCTTGAGACCCTACTATGTGCTGGGCATCATACTAGACTTTTATTTTTTGAGACAGAGTCTCGCTTTGTTGCCCAGGCTAGAGTGAGTGCCGTGGCGTCAGCCTAGCTCACAGCAACCTCAAACTCCTGGGCTCAAGCAATCCTGCTGCCTCAGCCTCCCGAGTAGCTGGGACTACAGGCATGCACCACCATGCCCGGCTAATTTTTTCTATATATATTAGTTGGCCAATTAATTTCTTTCTATTTATAGTAGAGATGGGGTCTCGCTCTTGCTCAGGCTGGTTTCGAACTCCTGACGTTGAGCAATCCGCCCGCCTCGGCCTGCCAGAGTGCTAGGATCATACTAGGCTTTTAACACATGTCCATCATTGAATCCTTATGGCCACCCTAGTAGGCAGGTACTAGGATCATCCCATTTTACAGATGAACAAACTGAGGCTCCTAGAACTTGACTCACTTGCCCAGGGCTTTGTAGCTGGGGTTGAGGCTCAGATCTGCGTAGGATGATTGAATGAATGATCCTTGTGGGCTGTCTAGGACAAGCCCTGGACAGCAAGCGTGGAGTTCATTCATTCAGAAAATGTTTCTTGAGCACCTCCTGTGTGCTCTGCCTTAGGGACCCCGTGGGCCACAGGCAGCCCCTGCCCTGCCCTCCTGGACTTACAGTCTGTCAGGAAAGCAAGACCAGTGCTTCCCTGTTAGTCACAGCTGGGAGGGGCCCTGGAGACCATGTCCTGGTCTTGCCACGGACCTTTCTGTGGCCTTCAGGCCCTAGCCCTCAGGGCCTCAGTTTCTGCATGTGCGGACAGGATCGCATCAGTAGGCCGGTCGCCCTGGGCCCCTCCTGCCCGGGAGTGAGCGTCCCGTGCACAGCCTGTTTGCCGGCACACCCTCACTGGCCCTAGCGGAGGGACTGGGGACTGGGCCGTGCCCGAGCAGCCCCGGCACGCCAGCCTCGGCTGACAGTAGTGCTTAGGCAAGGGGGGTCTCCCGGGCCCCGCATGCAGGAAGGCCAAGCCGGAGGCAACGGTGGCTTTTGGGTCCCTTCCGGGCCTGTGTCCCCAGCTCTGGGGAAGAATCGGGAGGCTCTTTCCAAGTCCAGTGACTCAGAGCTCCCGAGCAGGGGCTTGGGGTCAGCTCCCTCCACTCAATGGGGGCTTTGAGAGGCCCGCCGAGCTCCCGCCTGCGGCCCGGCCAGGGCCTGGGAGGGCAAGCCTCAGCGGCCCACGCAGGCAGAGTTGGTGCCCGGGGGTGGGCACTGTGGGAGCCCAGAGGAGCTTCAGGCAGAGCCAAATGTAGAAAACAAATCTGTTCTCACTGCCGAAGACGCCGCCTGGCCCAGCCACACTAAGCCACTCGAGGAACCCTTGGTGTCTGTGTTGCTGGTCGCCCGAGCCGCCGGACATGGCCCCACCCGGGCACACGGTGGCCACAGCCCTTCAGTAGGAGAGGCCCAGATCACGCCAGGTTTTCTTTCCTGAACACCTTCACCCCAAGTTCTTCTGCGAAGCGCATATCGGGAAAGAAACTGGAGGAGGAGTGGGAGTTTCCTATGGCTGCTGTCACATGTGACCACAAGCTCAGCGGCTTGGAACAACACACATGTACAGACGGTCCCCAGCTTGAGATGGCTCCACTTAAAATGTTTTGATTTATGATGTTGTGATAATGACACGCATTCAGTAGAAACTGTGCTTCGAGTACCCCCACGGCTATTCAGTTTTTCACTGTTAGTACAGTATTCAGCAAATTACATGAGATATCAGCAGCTTGTTTTACAACAGGCTGGATGTTAGGTGCTTTTCCCAGCTGCAGGCTGATGTGGGGGTTCCGAACATGTCCAGGTGCAGCTCGGCTAAGCGGTGGTGCTCGGTCGGTGAGCGTATTAAGAGCAGTTTCCATTTGACGACATTGTCAACTTACGAAGGGCTTATTGGGGTGTGACCCTGCCATACCTCGAGGAGCATCTGCATTATCTTAAACCTCTGGAGGCCAGAAGTCTGAAGTGAGGCCACGGGACTGAAATCGGCTGTGGGTAGGCTGGCTCCTTTTGGGGCCCCCACGGGAGAAGCTGGTCTTTCGCCTTTTCCTGCTTCTCGGGGTGCCACGTCCTCACCCCTCTCCTCCCCTCACCCCAGCCTCCTGTCCACCCTGTGTCGAATTTCCTCCTCGGCAGCCAGATCTCCCTCTGCCTCCTGCTCCCTGGAGACACCTGTGATTGCGTTTGCGGCCATGTGGATAATCCAGGCTCATCTCCCCGTCTCACGATCCTTAAACGTAATCACTTCTGCAAAAGCCCTTTTGTCATGTGCAGTGACGCTCACAGGTTTAGGGGATTAGGGGGGCCATCTTTGGGGGCCATTATTCATCCTACATCAGAGAGCCTCTTGGTGAATTTGAGGTCAGGGCAGCTGTGCCCAAAGACCTCTGCATCCGGCCTGGAGGACGGGACTCCAGTTGACTGCGGCTCCCACCTGACCCCCATGACGCCCCTTAGCCACGGACCTGCAGAGCTGGGAAGGTCCAAGTGCAACGCCGTCTGACTGCTGGGGAAACAGCAAACCAGTGCCCTCGTCGGGCTGGTACGCAGCTCTGCTGGCTCCTACTTGGCATGGCGCCCCTGGAATTTAGAAATAAAAGTGGAAATTTAGAAGTGAAAATAAATGCTGCCATAGATAGTGGTCTGCAGCGTGCACAGCAGTTCCCGCCTGTGCTGGCCTTGGGACTCTGCACCTTGCTCACACCGTGGGGAAACTTAGCCTCGGGGAGGAACGTTCGGGGCCTCTCTGCAGCCCACGCAGGCCAGGGGCTCCCCAGCTCCCCTTCCAGGCTTCTCCCACATGACTCAGAGTCCCCCGTGACTGGGTGCCATCCTCAGTGCCAGGGACATCCGCGAGCGAGGCTCACCGCCCCTGCCTGCATGGTGCTCACTCTCCCACGAACATAGACAGTGGGCGCGAGGCCGGGAGGTGAGAAGACCCGGGCGATGTTCTAGCAGACGGAGCCGCAGAAGCCAAGGCCCCAGGGAGTCTGTGTTTGTCGTGCCCCAGGGCTGGGGGCCGGGGTGGGCAGACAGGGCGATAGGTTACATTCTCCTTGGGCTGGAGACTGCTGGGGTCAGCCTGCAGCTGGTGTGACGCGAGTCTGTTTACAGCTCCTGGGGCTTGGGCTGCCGCACCCCTTCGAGCAGGGGCGGCCAGGGTCTCGCTCCTGCCTGGCAGGCACTGGCTGCGTGAAGCCCACCGAGGTAGAGGTGCGGGTGGGTGGCTGGATCCACAGGGGAGGGAGGCACGGACCTGGTAGAGGTGACAGCACAATTCCACAGAGGTGGGAGGAAAGGGCTTTGGAGCCAGAGCAGGGCAGGGACTGACTTGAAAACCGGAGGGGAGGGCCGGCCCGCAAGCTCCTCCCAGCACGCGCCCACAGCCG
Source organism: Mirza zaza (assembly GCA_008750895.1). Classification (NCBI taxonomy): domain Eukaryota; kingdom Metazoa; phylum Chordata; class Mammalia; order Primates; family Cheirogaleidae; genus Mirza; species Mirza zaza. Next base: position 20,911 of record VSMD01095270.1, read on the forward strand.
CCCGGACCGCGTTAAAGTGCAGGTTCTGATTCAGCGGGTTGGGGTGAAGCCGGAGAGTCTGGTTCTGACAAGCTCCCAGGTGACACATGAGGCTTGTCCTGGGCACCGTGGGAGGCGGGAGTCTGCGGCTTCAATCCTTTGCCCCCTGTGAGCCTCCTGGACCCCCACAAGGCAGACGGCAGGAGCCCCATGCCGCAGATGGGGCACCAAGGTGCCAAGAGGGGAGGGACGTGCCTGAGGTGTCATGGGGGCGGGTGGGCCTGGGCTGAGCCTGGGCCTGTCTCCAGCGTCCGCCTCTGCCAGGCCACTCTGGGGGCGGGAGCCGCCAGCCCAGGCTCTTCCTGGGGGTGAGGTTGGGGTGCGGCTTCCTAAGGAAGGAGCATCCACTGGCCTTCACAGATCCGAGGAGGGGGAGAGCCCCTCGCCCCGCGTGTGTCTAATGAGCACTTGCTGTGTGCCAGCACCTCCCCTGTGCTCGCTAGTGGACAGCATCCTCGCCCTCCCTCCGTGCTCACAGCTCGGGGAAGGCCTGCCACCCTGACGTGGGGCTGCCCAGCGGGGACGGAGCGGGGACGTGCCCGCTGGGCAAGGATACTTTGCTGCGTGCGGGCACGGGGACCGTGTCCACAGCCTCATCGGTGTCTTAGCTCTGAAGTCTGCTCCCCGAGAAGCAGTGCCCAGGAGCACCCTCGGGCTCCTGCAGCTGGGGGGTGTTTTCCAGATAGTTGTGTCGTTGCCTCCCGGAGTGGGTCAGCCAGACTTCACCTCCGCTAAACTTGCCTCCGCTTTGGCTCAGGGTGCAGGAGTCAGGCAGAGCCTCAAGAAGTTGCGCCTCCTCCCATGACCTCTGGCCCTGGCCCGGGTACACTCAGTGGACATGCTGAGGGAAGATTTTAGCCCCCCAACACAGCTAGAAGGACGTGCAGGGAACCCACCCTAGAGAAGCTGAACTCGCCCCACTCACTGGACAGGCAGGCCACGCCATGCGTGGAGCTGGAGCCTCCAAACCAACCGAACTTCTGCAGTCACAAGCCCCTGCACCTTCCATGGTTGCCTATGGACACGTAACCTCTGCCCTCTACCTGGACACAGGGTCCTGGCTGCAGGGGTGGGGCAGAGTGTGGGGAGAGTCGTGTCTAACAGGTGGCATTATGCCGAGGGTTGGAATGGACACTCCACGTGGAGAACAGTGGCACGGAACAGGTATTTGGGCAGTGGCCTCATTCACAGGTACATAGCACGTTGGCTGTGGTCATTGCCGCAGGACAGGTGGTGGAGGGGACTGGACAGCCAGGCCACATGGGCAGGCCTCCTGGGCAGCCTGTCCCCACTGCCAGGCTCCTGTTTCCCACTGGCTTTGGGTTTGGAAGGAGTGGCTGGGCTGGGACCTGATGCCACACCTGCCTCTGGGATCGGGTGTCACTCTCTGCCCAAGGCTGGAGTGACTTCACTAGCCGGGCCCCCTCCCGACTGCTGCCTGCTCTCTAATCCGGAACCAAAGGAAACCGCCGCTGCGGCCCGGGCCCTCTCCTGTCACCAGTCAAGTTGCTGAAGGTGTTAAGCATGTTCCGTGTGCGACGCCAGTTTCCTGAGGCGCCGGCTGGTGGTCGCCCCGATGGGAAGTCCTCTGCTGTGGGGGCTGCTGGGACCTGCCAGGAGCTGGGTGAGACGCAGCCCCAGACTGCACGGGCCTGGCACGTAGAGAGGCTGACTTGGGGACCTCCTGGTCCGGCCTCGGAGCTTCGAGATGGGCAGACTGAGGCCCAGAGAGGCCGCCAGGAGTTCAGGGGCCGACAGTGCCCGTGCTGCACCCCAGGACTGGCTGGGGTCCCGATTCTGTGTCCTTGCTTCCTTGAGAGCCACTCTGGCCCAAGCCCCATGGCCCGGGTGTCCCCGCCCCGGGCTGAGCCTGTAGTTTCCAGCCATCTGAAAGTGATGAGGAAGCAGCTTAGGGAGGAAATGCTTTTAACGTGAGGCTGCGTCTTACCATCAGTGCTCCTTCCTGTCAAAGCGTTTTGCCTCCCCTACCTGGGCTGGGGGAGGCCGGGAGGCTGCTTCCTCCAGCCTGAGCCTCACAGGGAGGACAAGGAACCTCCGCGGGCAGGGAGGGGCAGGCCCGGCCTGGTCTTCCCGCAGTCCAGCCTCCCGTGCAGCTGGGCAGCTTTCCCAGACCAGAGCCCACCTGGACTCTGTCCAGTGCCGCGGCCCCCTGTCCACAGCGCCTGACGACCAGCTCTCCACCGTCTCCGGCCCCCAGACCCCTCTCAATTGCTGCTTGGGAGGCGCAAGGGAAGTCCCAGGGTGCAGGTTAAGCGGTTGCATAGGCCCAGCACATGCAGGGCTAGGGCTGGCGGTGGGGTCTTCTCCCCCTGCTCCTGCCCCCTCCCCACTACAGCACAGGGCCCAGCACACAGTAGGTGCTCAATGAATGCTCATTGTATGGGTGGGTAGGTCTCACTGCAGAGCCTTTGTTTGTGGGTAATTAGGAGACCTTTGAGGACACACGAGTCCTGGGCTCAGACAGGTAGGGCCACCTAGAGCTCCTCAGTTCTTGCAGGAACAAGGGGGTTCAAAGCCAAGGTGCTGGGGACACTGTGGAGTCAGACACGATCCCTGCCTTCCGGGGGTCACTCTGACTAGGTGGCGATGGTGCCCAGGGCCCAGAGAGGGAGGGACCCGTCCTGGCCAACTGAAGAAAGCTTCATGGAAGAGGTGACATTTGAACAGGCCTCGTAGGACAAACAGGAGTGGGGCAGATGGGGTGGGAACTCTTGGCAGAGAGAAGAGCAGAGTGGGAGCGTTGGCGTCTTCTGGGAGCAGAGAGGAGTGCTCTGTGGCTGGAGCTTGGGAGGTGGGGTAGGAGGGAGGGAAGTAAGCTAAGGAGATGCACTGAGATGCAATATGCCAGGCCAACGGCTCTGAACCTGTTCCTGGGGGCAGTGGGGAGCCATGGAAGGTTTTACACAGAGGGCATCTGTAGCCCTTCAGCTCTGACTCCCCAGCACCCAGCCCAGCTGGTGAATCGTCCCGAGGTCAGATCCAGGTTTATGCCAGGAATTCTGAGCATCCGCGTCTGGGGCACACCCCTAGCTCTCCTCTCCATGTCCTTGAGTTTCAGCTTCTGCAAGTCCCAACAGGGCAAGAAATGTCTTGTTTTTAGTTGTTTTTGTACAGGTCTCCACTTGGTCTGGGAAAGACAAAAAAGAGAATGTTTTTGTTCTGGCCCCTCTCTTGGGAGTAAAGGGAATTTTAGGGGAGGGGGCTGCTTTGATGACCCAAACATTTTGCAGAGAACCCAAACACGAGAGAGGAATTCCCGCAGGCTCCGCTGGACCCCACACGCGCTAAAAGCTGCCTTCCCAGGGAGACCTTTCCTTTCTCCCTGGGCGGCCTCCCGCCTGCTCCCCCTCCTGCCGGGAGGCTGCAGGCTTCTGGAGGGCAGCTGTGGTCTTGCTGGACGCAGGCCAAGGCGTCTTCCAGGACTGTTTACTGGCAACCGTGACCCCTCAGCGCAAGCGCGCAGCCCCTTCTGGCTTCCTAAGCCCACCCCCACTCTCGGCACGTGCTGGTCCCATTTCACGTGTGAAGAGGTTGAGGCTCGGGGAGCAGGTCCCCAGCAGGGAGTGGGAGGCTGAGACTGGGAGGGGCTGAGCAGCTAGTGCTTCCGCAGCAAGGAGGGGCGCCTGGCCTGGACAGGGCCTGGCGGGACCTCAGCTGCCGGGCTGGGTGCAGACTTGGCTCATGTCTCAGCTCTGCCCCCTCCTGGCCGGGGCTTGGCTAGTGCGCCTGGCTCTCTCATTGGTGACTTAAGGTGGTGACAAGGAAACTTCTCCACAGGGCTGCATACAAGGGCTCACTTTCTTACCTGGAGACTTGTGACAATCTCCTGGTTCTGTGTCCCGGTGTGCGCTGTCATCCGAGGGCGCCAGAGGCAAGGCCTCCCGCCCCTGTGTCCCGGCCGATTATTCCTGGAGGGGATGAGACCCCTCTCCTCCCACCCAAGAGACTAGAAAATCGAGGCATGGCCCCTCCCACATTTCTGTGATCTCCTGTTGAAATTTCAGGAAGCCGCTTGATCTGTTGAAGGGAGGTGACAGCATCCAGGGGTGGTTCAGTGACACTTCCCAGCTTTTGGGAGTGGGGTCCAGTGCCTCCGTCAGCACTAGGGTTGCAGCCGTGGTCGGGTCGGCGGGATTAATGTGAGCAGGTGGACGAAGGGCTCTTGTCTGCAAGGATGGGGGCTCCAGGGCCATGGGACTTCCTCCCGGAGGCTCTTTGGAAGTGCCAAGAGAACTTCCCTGAGCTGTGCCCCAGATGCAATCCTGAAACCAGGGTGGGTGGCAGCTTCCAGAGTTTATAGTGACTTTGTGCTTTGGGCTCAGGGGCCATGTCCACATGGAGCTGGGGACGGATGGATTGGGATCTGAGTCTAGGTTCTGAGAGCCCGTGGGCCTGTTGCTGGGCTGCTCTGGGCCCCAGCTTCTCATCTGAGAAACGGGAACCATAACGGCCCTTGCACGGCGAGGTTGAGGCTTCACTGAGCGGACCTGAATCGAAAGGCTGGGCGTGCTCAGGAGTTTAGCGCACAGTCGGGGCTAAGAAGAGAGTGGTTGCTCAGTGTGACGAGGTCCCATCCTGCACATCAGAGGCTGCGTTGCGCCTCCCAGCCTGGAGACTCCTCGGAGGCACATGTTCAGTCTGGCTCACAGAGGGATTTCAGCTCATCCATCCCCCCATGGGGGTTTACCAAAGCCCTGCTCTGTGTTGGGCCTTGCGGCAGAGCATGATGGCACTGAGCTGGAGGGTTGTGTCCCGCTCGTTCGCAACGTGCCCCCGGCAGTGGTGAGAGATGCCAAGCAAGAGTTGCGCAGGTGGCTGTGTGGTGACGAGGGGGGTCAGTGCTTGGAGGAAGGACAGCATGCCAGAGTGGACAGGCGCTGGACAGGGAGGCCTTCCCTGTCCTTCAGACACGCTTGGCAGAAGTTCCAGCCAAGAGGCTCCAGGGAGCAGGGGCTGCACGTGCAGATGCCAGAGGGACCAGGAGCCGGCAGCAGGTCAGGTGGCTGTGAGGGGAGGTGGCAGGTCACCCAGGCCTTGCAGCCACATAGGGGTGGGGACTGTGAGGATTGTGAGGTGCCCCTAAAGGGTGCTGCATCTGCAGGACGGGCCGGCTTTGCCTCCTGGCCACAGCGCAGAGAGCCCTGGTTGGGACGGAAGCCTCGTCACGGCCGGAACCCAGCTGCCCTGGCGACGTGTCAGTGAAGGCCTCACTCCTCAGCAGAGCGCTCGTGGCCCCTGAGAGCCGGCCCTGTGCCTCCACTGCTGCCTTTCCCTCCTGTCACCCCGGCGTCTGTGGGTTCCCTTCCCTTCCCTGTGAGCTCAGGGCTCCCTGGTGACCCCACCGCTCCCTGTGGAGTCAGGTTTGTGGGTCCCTGCAGATGTTCTGCTGCTGCCTCTGTGTCCCTATTGCCTTGGAATTGGGGCCCTGCTAAGTTTTGAGCTCACTGGTTCTAGCATAGGGCCAGCGCCTAGAGGGCATTGGTTGAATGAGCAGGTGTGCAGGTGGCGTACTGGGCTGTCCACCCCATGCCACAGGCCACTCGGACAACAAGGTCATCTGCCTCGGTTCCCTGTACTGTGGGCGAGCCAGCAGGGCCAGGTGGGCCCAGAGTCACCAGCAGGGCCAGGTGGGCCCAGAGTCACCAGCAGGGCCAGGTGGGCAGGGCTCTTTCTGGGCGCTGTCCTGCCGGCCCCCTCTGTCCACGCCCCTGTCTCCATCCCTCCGCTCACGCATGAAATGTCAACGTTCTCATTTATTCATTAAGAATTAATTTTAAAATGTTTTATGCAGCGCCTCCATCGCAGTTGGAATCCATTTAATTAATCCCCAGTGGGAGGACACCAGGCAGCTGTCGTAATTGGCTGTGATTCCTCTGGCCGGCAAGGCCTGTTTCGGAGCTGTGCTCCCAGGCGCGGAAGGCGCAGTGGCCACGGCCCCTCAGAAGGCGCGTGGCTCGAGCCTGGGCCACGAAGCTGTGGCTGCACCCGGGAGCTGTTGGTCTCCATGGTACTGCTGAGGACACTCGGAAACTGCAGACCTCGGTTCTGGGGCAGAGTTTGCCACGAGCAGCTGCCCCTGGGCCCAGGTGGGCTCGCCTGTTCTGCCTGGGAGTTAGGAAGACAGCTACGGGGGCACCGCCCTGGTTGCCCTCGGCCCACGCCGGGGCCTCCTGGCTGGTTTAGCACAGGTGGCTCTGATGCCCCGTGTATACCACTGGGGGTCGGTGATGTGGTGCCGCCTGCCGTGGCGCCGTGGTCTGGGTTCCAGGTGACGGCCTGTGAGTCTGGAGGCAGGAGGCCCCTTCTCTAGGGAGAAAGCCAGCTCACGGCACACTGCCCTTTCTCCCCTTCACGCGCAGCACCTCCGGGTGGGGACCCAAGCTTTCTGCTGGAGAAGCGGCCGTCTGTGGGAGAGAAGCCTGGGGCAGTTGTCGCGTGACCCAAAGATGTGTAGGAACACGGGCTCCTGACCGAAATGCAATGGGGGCGCGGTCGCACACGGCTAGGGCTGTGTAACAAAGCACCACACATTCCGTGGCTTGAATAACACATTTTCTCTCGGACTGTTCTGGAAGCTGGAAGTCCGGGATCAAGGCGTCAGCAAGGGCGCTGGACTCCTCCTGGGGCTGCGAGGGAGAGCCTGTCCGAGCCTCTCGCCAGCTCCTGGGGCCGGCGTGCTTGGTGCCCATCCTCATGTGGCGCTGTCCTGGGTCTGCATCCGGCTTTCCCCTTTCTACACGGACGCCAGTCGTATTGGGTCAGGGCCCGCCCTAATGACCTCACTCCAGCCTGATCTCTTCTGTGGAGACCCTGTCTCCAAATATAGTCGCATTCTGAGGTCCTGGGGTTAGGACGTCAATGTATGAATTTTTAGCAACACAATTCAACCCATAAGAGGGAGAAAGCCAAGAACCAGCTCAGACATTTTCATATCTGCAAATTCCAGGGCTGGGGAGTCTTGGGAGAAAGGTTCTGAAGGGTGAGGTCTATAGGGAGGTGCGGAGAGAGGAGCCGCCAGCCCAGGGCCGAGCGCAAGCATCCTGATGACCGCTGGCGACACTGGCCACAGTCTCCAGGGGAAGCCCCCGAGGCTCAGAGTCAGGGCCTGGCCAGGGCCCAGGTGGTCATAAGTAGGCCTCTGAACTGAACGGCCACTTACTGCGGGCCCATGGGGTTCTGGGCCCCGTGCTGGGGCTGCCAGGCTGCCTCTCCAGACCCAGCGGGGCCTGCACGATGGGCGTCCTTGTCCCCATCCTGTAGGAGTGCAACCGAGGCTGGAGAAGCAGATACGTAATGCCCGGGGCTGCACAGTTAGTAAGACTCCGAGCCAGGACTTGAACCCAGGTCTGTAGGACCCCAGGCTCCTCCCACTACATGGCTTAGCTCCATGGGGTGGAGTGTGGACGCACAACCTAGTGTCAGCATGGCGGGCCAGGCTGGGCTGGGCTGGGGCCCAGGTGGTTCCCAGAACACGAGACGGTCAGTGCTAAAACCAGGCCAGGCAGACAGGGACGGCTGGTCGCCCCGCCGGGGCAGCTCCTGCATGTGCTGCCGTTCGTGGGGCTTCCTCCGCCGGAAAGGCGCCGCCCATGCAGGCCGTGTGAGTCTGCGCAGGCTTCCTCCCAGGGCTCCGCAGGTCGGAGGCGACCTCCCTCTGAGGACAGAGCTCTGAATGTGCCTCCAGAGCTCCTAACTCGCACCTGCAGGTAGGAAACCCCTGAGTGCTTGCAGGCCCCTCCTCCTTGCCAGAAGGCAAGACCAAGGCAGACGAGAACATGTCAGTTGACGGGGGTCCTGGTGGGGCATCTAGTGGCATGCCCTGGTCCCATCCTGAGCTCAGGACCCCTAGAGAGGTAAGATGCAGGAGCCAAATGTCAGAGATCAAAGGTCAGCTTTATCATACGCAAATGGGACTGGGAGAGTGTGGCTTTAGGTCTGTGGCCAAGAGGAGCTGCTCTTGCCTCATCCCTGAGCCCCATCGCCGGCCGAGTTGGACACTTGTGGCCCTTATCCCTACTGCCCGGCCAGAGCAGCTGGAACACACCCTGCCTGCAGGCCACTCCCTACTCAGCAAAGGAAGCAGGAGGAGTGAGGAGGGAGTGTGCCTGCATCTCAGAGGAGAAAGTACAGCCATGCACACCTGGGGGAAGCTCTGACTGATGCCGAGTCCCAGCCCCTGGCTCCATGCCTGGCACGAGGCCTGCATGCAGGAGGCCTTTGCCAATGGCAGCGTGTCGGTGGCGTGGGGTCCACCCTGGGAGCGTTTGTGGGAAGCTGGTGAACCCTTCCACACACACTGCTCTGTTCCAGTCTGAGGCCTTAGCACTGGCTGTTCTCTCCTTTTGGAGGGCCCTTCCTCTTTGTTGGTCCAGGGCCCGGCTGCACACCCCTCCTCCAGGAAGCCTTCCGCCGCTGCCCTTCTGCCTGTCTCGTGTTGGCCGTCCATGGCTGTGTCTGGCTTTCCTTACTGAACTCCGGCCTCTCTGGGAGGAGCGACCCTTTTGCCCTCCAGGGGGCCTGGCACACAGTAGGCGCTGCTGGCACACAGGCCAGTTATGTGATCGACAGGGCTCCACAGTGACCCTACACACCTGAGGGCCTGCAGGTGCCAGGGACCTCATGCATGATGCCATTCAGTCTTTGCAGCAGCTTTTGTTTTTCACTGATGTGAAATTCAGGTAACGTATGGTTGATCATTTCGAAGTGTGCCTTCAGTGGCATTTAGTGCATTCACAATGCTCTGCAAACACCACCTCTATCTAGTTCCCAAACATTTCCATCTCCCCGAAAGGAAACCCATGCTCATTAAGTAGTCACTTCCCATTTCCTGCTCCCAGCCTCTGGCAACCACCAATCTGCTTTCTGTCTCTGTGGATTTGCCTAGTCTAGGTATTTAATATGAATGGAATCATATCATATGTGGCCTTTTGCATTTGGCTTCTTTTACAGCAGACAAACAGGGAAAAGTCGCTCTCCTTTGGGGGGGGCGCTGGGAAGGCCTCGTTGCTGTAGACTGAGCACCCACTCTGTGCCAACTTGGGGTATGAAGGTTGCAGCGTTCATGGGGGCTGGCAGCAGCTCTCCTGTGCTGCTCCGCCCCTCCACCCAACCCCGGCCCTCTGTCTGTGGAGAGCTGCCTCTAGGTCACTGTCCAAGGGGCCTGTCCCCGGCCACAGCCCCTCCTGTTCCTATAGTTCTGGGTCTGAGTGTTGCTAACTAGGATTTTCAAAGCACTTCCTTGGGGCCTGGATGGGCAGGGCCGAGTTATCTGGCCAAAGCACTGTGCCCGAAACCTGCCTCTCAGGTGACCCAGCCCTGAGGGGATGCTTCCTAGTGGCTTCGTCAGGGCTGGCTCCAAGGGCTGCCACCTGGCTGTCACCCAGGGGCTCCCGCTCAGAAGGGCTCACTCTGGGTTTATCAACGCTGCTGCCATTTTGACTTTCTTCCTAATTTTTGAACGAGGGGCCCACATTTCGGTTCGCGTGTGGCCTTGTGAATTCCACGGCTGACAGTAGGTGAGTTGGGCCCTTCATTTCTCGAGTCTTCGTTCAAGGCTGGAAAGGCCACCGGGGTGCTGGTCAAAGTGTGTCCTGTTGCCCTCGGCGATGGCGGTCTCGAGGGGACCTGGGCCTAGCCCCCTCGGCGCTCCCGAGCTAAGCAGCAGGAAGAAGGCCAGGCAAGGCTGCGACTTCCCTCCCTCAGGGCTTCTGCAGCCAGAGTAATGAAGTGTCTCTTATAAAGTCTCACATAAAAGAATCTGCCTTAAAGAATGGCCTGAGAGCGGTGATGAGCTACTGACGTGGGCAGTAATTATAACGGTTGTTACCCCGGAACTGCGAGCAGGCAGATGGGACTAATTTGATATCTCCAGTGCTGCTCTGGGGTCGCCAAGGTGGAAGGAAAGGGCAGTTACCTTGAGGGTGGTGGTGCCTGCTTCTCCGGGTGCTGGCCAAGGTCCTGCCCGGGCTGAGTGGCCCTCGGGATGGACGGTGTGGACATGTCCGCACAGGGCTGGCGGGAGGGAGCAGCCTTGTGTGGGCAGGAGCCTCTGCTGTGTTCTTCCCGCCATTGCAGCTGGGCGTGAGGGAGACGCCCGTGTCTGCCTGCGTGCGAACGTGCTGGCCACACTTGGGCGCTTGGTGGGCTGGTCGAGGGCACGGGCTTCAGGATTCACAGGGGCCAGGACCACCTTGCAGCCCACTGTGCCCGAGTGTCCTCGGTGATGCTAAAGAAAGCACCTGGGACTTTGGGGCCAGGCAGGTTTAGGTTCAGCTTCCGGCCTGACCCATCTGAGCTACGCTAGGCAAAGCAGGTGACATATAAGAGCTTCAGCTGTAAGGTGGGCACCATTGTCTGCATGCCCAGAACAGGGCAGGTTTGATGCACGTAGCATGCACCGCTGTGTCTGGCACGGGAAGGGTTCCGGTAAGTGAACCTCCACCCCCCCCCCCCAGGTTCCCGGAGCCGCTGTGGAGAGACCTGACTGCGCCGCAGGCAGCAAAGCTCAGAGAGCAGGGGCTCGGCTCTGGGGCAGTGCCTGGCTTCAGCGCCCACCGGGCTACTTTCCACCTGGGTGGCCCTGGGGTTTCTTAACCTGCCTGCCTCAGTTTCCCCATCTGGAAAATGAGCCTAAGAGGAGGTCAAGAGGAAGCACTGTGCTGGACAGGGCAGGTGACAGCACCCACCTGGCTGGGTTGTTTGGAGGAATAGGTGCGTTAACACACGGCACGTGGTAAGTACTCAGAAACGGTGGCTGCACTCTGCCCATCAGTGCAAAGCGCCTTACCTCGTGCCGCCTGCACCTCACGAGGAAGGTCGACAGCCCTTGGCCCTGTGACTGGTCCCACGCCCTGTAGCCAGGACATAGCGGTGCCAGGACACTCCAAGTGGTCCCCTGTAAAGTGCGGGTGCGATATGTCTCTCCAAGGGTGGTTGGGGGGATTGGTCAGCTTCCAGGGCCTGGTATAGATCGAAGTCACCCCAAAATGTTCCTTTCTCGGAGCTTGCAAGTGGATGCCGCCATGGAGGGTTTGGGGTGGGTGCAGTGTGGGTGTCGATTCCGACACCCCTGCCCTGACTGTGCACGGAGGACAGGTGCACGTGTCCCCAGTCACTTAGATTTCATTATCCGTCAGGCAAATGCCATCGGCTCTCACCGCCCCCAGCGCAGGGCCTGGGATTTCAGGTCTAAGTGAGCTGTCTGTCTGCTGAGGCCACGCCACCCTCTGCAGATGCCGGCCAGTCATCCAGATGAGAAGGGATGTGGGTCCTCAAGAGGCCAGGTCTGATTGGTCCCACAGACACTTCCAGAAATGGAGGAAAGCCAGATGACCTGCCCAGCACCCCAGGTCTTTGCTGCTGCTGCTGGCAGGAAGTGCTAAGCTGAGACCAGGGCAGCCTCGGTGCCACCCCTCAGTCCTGAGTGCCCAAGGACACAAGTGCCCAGAATCAACAGCCCTCTCTGGGGGCTGGGGCGGCAAGGAAGGGGACTGGCACGGCACTGTAGGGGCAGAGCAGGCTGGGCAGTCCCTGCCACCTGGCAGGCGGCGACACTGGCAAAGGGCAGAAACGGGCCTTTGGCCAGCTGCATCCTGTCCAGGCTGGGCTGGGAGGTCAGAGGAGCACCTGGCCAGGAGGTGGGCAGGTGGGCAGTGTTTGGAAATGAGGCCCGGCTGGCAGAGCGGGTCCCTCTCTGCATGCTAGTGAGCGGCAGACAAGTCAGGAGCCTCTGCCCGCGGCGCCAGCTGAGTCCGCAGAGGCGTTTGGAAGCTCTTGGCGGTGCCTTCCAGCTCCCAGCCCTCCCGCCGTCCACGCTGGGGGAGGCGGGCAGCACGGGGGCCCCACCTCCTTCTCTGGGACCCTCCAGGATGCTCCCGGCTTGGCGGTGAGGCACGGGAAAGCCTCAGCCTGGTCCCCTCTGTTCCCGGCTGAGGGAGGGGTGTCTCCTCGGGTTTCCTTCCAGGGATCTGGATGGATTTCACTGGGGAAGGGCGGGAATTTTATCTTGTGATAAAAATGTCACTCATACCATGCTGGGGCCTGATTTTCAAAGCAAAACTTTGGAGCTGGGGAAGCTCGTTCCAGACAGCAGAGACTGGTATTCATTTCTTCTTGGTGTTTGCCATGAAATCTGGAAAGATTGACTTGTGCTGTACTTGCATGGCCAATATGAAGTTTAGAAAATACAGAACAGATGCGATTCCAGGACAGTGGGAGAACTTTAGCTTCTCTGTTGAGAATCGTGTGAACGAGAATAGAAAGCTCCTCCCGCGTGCCAGGCATCCTGTGGGGTCTTCTACATGCCTGTCTTAGTCTTGCGACAATCCAGTGGTGTAGGGACTCCCGTATCTCTTTGCAGATGAGGAACTCGAGGCCCAGAGGGGTTTAGCAGTTTGCTCAAGATCACACAGCACTTAAGTGGCAGAGCTGGAAACCTCTCCCGAGTGCTCTCAAACCCCGTGCTTGTTTCTACTCCCCTCCCCTGAGAGGTGACGAGTGCATTCTGATTCTGCACGTCTGTGTGGACACTTTCCTCCAAGATCAAAGCACGATGTGTTTCAACCACAGTATCTGGAAATGGAAAATTCTGTAGTAACTACATTTTAAGGCAAATTAACCTTGATAAGATCTTTAATGTCACATATTAGACTATTTTCCCTTAGTAACACATTAAAACTGTTAGACTCGATATGATCGCACAATTAATGAGATTACACACGATGTAAATTTCAATTCATTATTACAGTGTCTGCGCTAATAGACTTGCGATTAATACCCACAAACCATGCTAGTTCAAAAGGACAACTTTTTGTGAATTGCGTGACATGAACCGGCAGAGGCAACCACAGTTTTGACGGATGGAAGTAAGGGTGATTTCTGCAATTGTCTAATGATTTACTAAGATTACAGGAAATACGGAGTTAATTAAGAGCGCAGCTTGTGTGGGCCAAGGAGCTGGAGCAGCCAGTATGAGACAAGCCTCCTGTGAAAGCGCCCCCATCCCAGGACTTCCTGGGGAAATCACTCACCGTTAACTCCGCACCCGCCAGGCACTTCATTTTTCCAGAGCTGCTGGCTTTCTCACAAGAGTGATGAAATTGGAGTTCACTCAGAGGAAGCGTATCCTGCGAGGAAACTGTTCCGTGAATCTGAAGAACAGTAAGAATAACTGATTTCTTGCATTCTCGGGCCGTGTCAGGCGCAGTGATTAGGCGTATTTATTCACCGGCAGTGTCCTGGCTGCCTTCGTCAGCCCTCCTCACCCTAGAAGAGAAACTGGTTTGGAGGGTGCACGAGACCACGTGGCCAGTTGGGACGAATCCTAACCCATGTCTTTAATGGCTGTGCTTTCCTACATTTTTTGCCATCAGAAAATGAACTATGGTTATGTGAGAGGCCTGGCCTTGTTGGAAACTTATTTGGAATGTGGTGGCAGCTCTCTGCTTGGTTATGACAGATAAAGTGGAGACGCACCCCCACACGTGTGTGACGCGTGTGCCACCGTGGGGAACTCAATTCGTTGAACATCCACCTCACACGCCAGTTACTAAGCGTGGTGCCTGCGACGCATCAGGGTGACAAGGCCCTGGGTGAGGCCTGGGGGCAGCGCAGCTGGCCAGAGTGGCTGGGATTGGAGCTCTGCTCTCACTCAGCCCTTTCCTGCCCCGCAGTGGGGAGCAGAGGCCCCTCTGCCCCACTGAGGACTCTGGACAACCGCAGGTCACCCCTGCAGGTGTGTCAGCGTTTCTCGTTAATCATCCCCAAGGGCCTTGCAAACCCCATGGCACATACTTGCCTTCTCTTTGTGCGTTTTGCAAACGTGTTGTCACTTTCTTTGGTGGCACAGCAGCAGGGCAGGGGCATCTCCTCATCCCTCCCCCTCGCTCAGCAGCCATGCTGGGCTCAGGGGGTGCGGCCTGGTCCAGATATGGCCCTGCCCTCAGGCAGCTCCCAGGCTGGGGCAGAGGAAGGGCGGGGGTGTGAGGCCGGAGCAGGGGTGCTCCTGGGGCCATGAAGAGGGCTGGGGAGGGCAGATCAGACCTGGAAAATGCAGAAGGAGGAGATAACAGAGGTGATTTTTATCTCCAGGCAGAGGCTTCTGGGGCCCTTGGGGACTCAGAGGCCCCTGGTGGGCTCAGGGCCTGGAGGGGAAGTGGGCAGTGGGAAAGGGCCCGGGTTTGGCTGAGACTGGGGGCCCTGGTGCAGGTTACTGAGTGAGACCCTAGGCTTTATCCCCAGGCCCTGGGGAGCCCCAGAAGGTCACAAGGTCATGGGCCAGGGGGACCTGCCCACTTGGGCTTGTGTCCTTGGCTGCCCGCACCCCAAGAGTGTCTGCCTAATGTGGGCTTGGATGAGATGGGTAGACCTCAAGCTGGATGGACAGGGGGCTCACCCTGCGGGTGGCCCTTGGGACACACCCATGCCCAGGGTGCTGTGGAGGCCCAGGCCTGGCCTTTCTTTGGTGTTCTGCACTGGGCTTCGCGCGTGGGCTGGAGACCCACTGGCCGGGACACTCTGTCAGCCCGTTAATGCCCAGCTGTGAACTTCACTGTAAGTGGCGATGAAGCCTGGAACTGCATTTGTAAACGGGGGAAGGATGCGGGATGCGGACCTGTCACACTCGCCTTGTCTTGCAGCCCGACAGCTTCAGTCCCCTGGAACATGGCAGAGCTCCGCTTTACATGGGGCCCCACTGGCTCCAGGAACGTCTGGCACTTTTAAAAAGGGGCTTTTTTAAAAGGTAGCACCCAACACACAAAAATACAGTGGGGAGGATATTTCCATGCACTTTCTGCCATTGTAAACAGATAGGACTCTCTTTTGTTTTAAGAATACACCCCCAACCAGTTACCCCCGCCCCTTGTGAGTGAGGAGTCCCACTTCGCGGGAGTTTCTCCGAAGGCCGTCCGTCACTCAAAACCAGAAAAACACTCCACACGACCTTCACAGCAGGGTCGTCTACAGCGTCCGCAGGCGGGAGACGGTTTCGGCATCGCACGGTGGGGCTAGAGTCGATCAGGAGACTCGCGTCTGACCGGGTCCAATAGTTACGACTGTGCAGACCCGCACGGAAGAGGGCCGAGCGATGCGTGGGCAGCTGGGGTCTGAGCCGTGGGCAGGTTGGGGTCGGGTGTCGGCTCCTGCGCAGGAACTTCGACCTCTGATGTTGCCCCAACCCCTGCTGGGTGGGATGCCCCCCTCCCCCGCCCCCAGTGTGGCCGGCCTGCAGTTCCTGGCAGTGTGGGCTGTTCTGGCTGCTGGGGCGGGGGTGGGGGGCCTGTGGGTTGTCAGGCCTGACCCCGAAGGCCAGGACCCTGGGGAGGTGGCGGGCTGGGCAGGCCAGGTGGGGGCCTGTGCCCGGGTGTGGCCAGGCCTGCGGGAAGGTGGGCTTGAGCGACTGTCACCAGTGCTGCTTGGCAGCACTTCTCTTCTGCTTTACTAATGGATACTGTCGGCCATAATTGCTTTTTTAATCGACTACGAATCCGCTGCTATTAATTGCGGCTGTAAGCGCTAGCCTCCCCTGGAGAGTCCGGCTCACTTTGGAGTGCGCCCAGGGCAGGCTCCTTCCTCTGAGCCTGCTCTCAGGGCTGGCTGTCCTCCCCTGCGAGGGGAATGCAGGGCCCATGCAAGCTCGTCTTGCCTGTCCTGCGGTGTTGGACAGGCCAGCGCTGGCTGCGGGGCGGGGCGGGGGGCGGTGGAGAGCGGGGCTGGTGGGCTTGACCTGGCTGCTTCAGGTGGGCGTGTCCACAGCTGTGTTTACAAATCGGCCTTCGACAGTTCACGCTCACCTGCCCCTTGGCCAGGCTGCCAGCAAGGGTGAGCAGACCCTGACCAATATGTGGACACCCGCCCCTGGGCCAGCACACGCTGCAGCCACCTACCCTCAGCCCCTCAGCCCCTTGCCCACTGGTTGGCGGGACCCCCTCCCCACTGCCCCCGTCCTCTGCCGCCTGAGTCACCATCACCTGCAGGGTAACCGTGAGCACAAGGACCCTGCATTAGCTGTTGCCTGACAGAGCTTCATGACACAGCACCACAGAGACCGGCTTGGAACAGAACCTTGCAGTCAGCTGGGGCGATTGGGCTATCATCCTGTTAATCACGACCCCAGGGGACGGCGCTGTCCCCACCTCCCCACACACCATGTGCTGCCCCCTCGGGCCTCTGCTCTGTGCACTGCTGCCGTGCTCTCCTGCTCTGCTTCCCCGTCCCTGCTCTCCACACACCACCCCTTCCTCCCCGTCCTCTTTCTGCCCTTGGCTTGTCCATTTTTCCCCTTCTCTCTTTTTGTCTGTTTCTCTTGTTGAATGGGTTTTGGACAACAGTTTTCTGGGTCAGGCCCTTGCTGAGTGAGCATCCGTGAGGCCACAGAGGAAGGGGGACAGCTCACACTCCTCTGAAAAGTCAGCGAGGCCCCTGTCCATACTTTCATGCATCCCTCTCAGCTATCCTTTCTGCTGTTCATCCACCCACCCACCTACACTCCATCTATCCATCCACTTACCCACCACCCATCTACTCATCCATCCATCCACCCATCCATCCATCCATCCACTTACCCACCACCCATCTACTCATCCATCCATCCACCCATCCATCCATCCATCCACTTACCCACTACCCATCTACTTATCCATCCATCCATCCACTTACCTACCACCCATCTACTCATCCATCCATTCACCCACCCATCCATCCATCCACTTACCCACCACCCATTTACTCATCCATCCATCCACCCATCCATCCATCCATCCACTTACCCACCACCCATCTACTCATCCATCCATCCACCCACCCATCCATCCATCCATCCATCCACTTATCTACCACCCATCTACTCATCCATCCATCCACCCACCCATCCATCCATCCACTTACCCACCACCCATTTACTCATCCATCCATCCACCCATCCATCCATCCATACATACATCCATCCACTTACCCACCACCCATCTACTCATCCACCCATCCATCCATCCACTTACCCACCACCCATCTACTCATCCATCCATCCACCCATCCATCCATACACTTACCCACCACCCATCTACTCATCCATCCATCTACCCACCCATCAATCCATCCATTTACCCACCACTTATCTATTCATCCATCCATCCACTTACCCACCCACCCACCTATGCATCAATACTTCCATCTATGTATCCATCCATCCACCCACTAACCCACCCTCCTTCCTATTCATCTATTCATCCATCCGTTCATCTACCCATCGATCCTCCCATCCACCCACTTATCATCTACCTACCTATTCATCCATTCATCCATCCATCCATCCATCCATCCATCTACTTACCCACCACCCATCTACTCATCCATCCATCCACCCATCCATCCATCCATCCATCCACTGATCCATGCACCCACCCATCCACCCAACACATCCTGAGCTCTTACTCTTGGCTAGATGCTGGGGATACAGTGATGGAAAAGTGAGGTGGGCTTAATTGCTTCTTCTGGGCTCACAGAAACCTCTGTGTATCCATATTTCAGAATCCCGATCACTCTAAATTGTGAAATATTTTGCGACTCTGTCTCCCTCGTTAGATTGTGAATGCTTCAGAGCTTGGGCTGGGTCCTACTTCCCTCATCACCCTCACTACCAAGAACTGAACTCAGTACGCTCATCTTCTGTGCCAGGAACTAGATTCAGTACCCTCCCCTCTGTGCCAGGAACTGGACTCGGTACCCTCACCCTCTGTGCCAGGAACTAGACTCGGTACTCTCACCCTCAGTGCCGGCAACTGGACTCGGTACCCTCACCGTCAGTGCCAAGAACTGGACTTGGTACCCTCACCCTCAGTGCCAGCAACTGGACTTAGTACCCTCACCCTGAGTGCCAGGAACTGGACTCTGTACCCTCACCTTGAGTGCCAGGAACTAGAGTAGGTACCCTCACCCTCAGTGCTAGGAACTGGACTCTGTACCCTCACCTTGAGTGCCAGGAACTGGACTCGGTACCCTCGCTCTCAGTGCCAGGAACTGGACTCGGTACCCTCGCCCTCAGTGCCAGGAACTGGACTCGGTACCCTCGCCCTCAGTGCCAGGAACTGGACTCGGTACCCTCGCCCTCAGTGCCAGGAACTGGACTCGGTACGCTCACCCTCAGTGCCAGGAATAGGACTCGGTACCCTCACCCTCAGTGCCAGGAACTGGACTCGGTACCCTCACCCTCAGTGCCAGGAATAGGACTCGGTACGCTCACCCTCAGTGCCAGGAATAGGACTCGGTACCCTCACCCTCAGTGCCAGGAATTGGACTCAGTACCCTCACCCTCTGTGCCAGGAATAGGACTCGGTACCCTCACCCGGAGTGCCAGGAACTGGACTCGGTACCCTCACCCTCAGTGCCAGGAACTGGACTCGGTACCCTCACCCTCTGTGCCAGGAATAGGACTCGGTACCCTCACCCTCAGTGCCAGGAATAGGACTCGATACCCTCACCCTGAGTGCCAGGAACTGGACTCGGTACCCTCACCCTGAGTGCCAGGAACTGGACTCGGTACCCTCACCCTCAGTGCCAGCAACTGGCGCATGACAGGTTTCCAGTGAATTCTAGTTCAGTGAAAGAGTGAGGCACCGGCCTCGTCTAGCCACTCAGGTTTACCAATGAGGATGTGAGCTTCGAGACGGGCAGGCCTTGGTCAGGGCTGCACGGCGGGTCGGGGGTAGGGCCAGAACTTGCCCCGGTCTCCCAAGTGCTACTCCGTGCTTTCCCCTGCATCTTACTGTCTCTCTTAAATTGCGCGCTGGAGTTGGGTGTATGTCTCCAGGGCTTGTTTTGGTCTTCGTCTCGGGGGAGAAAGCCTGAGCGCCCAGCAGGTGCCTTGCGGGCTGTGGCAGGGCGAGCTGCACACAGTGCCGGCATGTTCGCATCTGCCTGGGGCTTGGCGCGGCTCGCTGGGTGAGCCACATGGTGCCGTGTCCTTGCAGGCTGCCCTGCAGCCTCACACCCGCTCCGGTTTGCATGTAGGAGCAGCTGACGGGAGGGACAGGACGGACATCCTTGCAGGCCAGAAACTCTGCGTGTTTCAGAAATAAAACCTGGGTAGAGCCGGGGCCTCTGTCTTCCTGGGGCACGTATAGGGTGTTCACCCTGCAGGTGGCTGGACCTCAGGTTTCTTGGAGCCTCCCAATACCCTGGGCAACGCCAGGGAAGGAATCACAGTGTAACATTTATTTCCAGAGTAGGAAACTGAAGCTCGGAGAGATGAGCCTCCTGCTCAGTCTGAAGTCACATCTGAAGTCCTATCTCCTGATTCTAGAGGTCACCACCCCACTCTAAAATAGAGGAACTGTGCCTGGCAATGAGGGCCCTCATTGGGTGTGGACATGGGGGTGGATTCGGCCACCACAGGGGGGGATCTAGAGCAAGGGGCCCTGCAAGGGTGGTCCTCTGGGTCATCTGGGCAGGGACATCCCCACAGTGGGCAGGGTGGGAGGTGCCTGGCGTGACCACAGGCTAAGGCAGCGTGGCGGGTGCCCAGCCACATGGGATGCTGGAAACCAGGGGGCTGGCAGGGCTTCCTGCAGGGCCCAGCGGGAATCCCACTGCCGGCCTGGGCTCGGGACTCCCAGTCAGCTGTTAGGACCACCAGGCTCCAAGCGGCTAAAGGGCTGGACGCAGCAGGGCAGCCAGGGCTAGGAGGCCTGGCCTGGTGTGCAGACTCCGTGGGAAGGGCCTGGAGGGCACAGTGGGGGCTGGGATGGCAATCCACCATCCAGCATGGGGCCTGGCACTGAGCAGTTGCTCCGTAAGTTGCCAAGGACACCGGAGCAGGAGACGGCCTGACTGTGCACCTGCCATACACACAGAGGCCTCTTGCCCAGAGCCTTCTTCCCTTTCTCCAGCAGCACTGGGGAAACTGAGGCCTCTGGACAGCTCTGGGGTCTTTTTCTCCCTTTTCGTGGTACTTGTCAGGGCCCTGGGGGCCGGCTGGCTGGGGTAGAAGGGACACGGAACCCAGCAGGGCTTTGGCATTTCTTTTGCTTTGGGCAATTGAAGTCTGAGTCTTGTGTTACTTTAACAGGACTTTTGGTAATGAATTTTTTATTAGCAGGGAGGCCTGACGCTGGTGAGGGGTCTCCTTGGGAAAGCCTAATGATTTCATCAGATAAATAATTAACACCTGTTGTAGCCAATTAGTGCTGCTGTCAAGAAGCACCCCTGCATCCCGGCTGACGGCCCTGTGAAGGGTACACAGACTTACTTGTGCCTCCTCGTCCTTGCTCCACCCATTTCTGGAGCTCTGGCTTCTGAGGCCATGTCTCTCATCTCCTGGCGAAAGCACAGCCTGGGCACCAGCGTGGCGCAACGTTGCTGGCTTGAGTCGAGGCCCCTTGCTTCCGTTATAGTCTGTGCACAGGCCCCACATGGTGGCACTGCAGCGACCTTAGGAAGAGCCTCTGACCCTGCATATCCTGTCCTGGTCCAGAGTCCCTCAGGGGCCAGAGGACAGGGCCTTGCAGGCTGGCCAGGGCAGCAGCAGGGAGAGCCAGCGGGGGATAGGACATGCATCTGAGCACCGGCCTTGGCCACGCCGCCCCGCAGGAAGGCAAGAAGGCCCGATTTCTAATCGCCTAAGCCCTGCAAAGACAGCAGAGTGTGTCTGGGAGCTCTCGCACCAGAGCAGGGGCGCACACACCCGTCAACGAGGGCTCCCCAGCCTGGGTTGGAAAAACGAAATGGGGCGAGAGCGTGAGAGGAGGACAGCATGGTGGTGTGTTGAGACTGGGGGTTGGTCCCACTGCAGGGAGATTGCTCGGGCTCTGGGCTGGAAATCTGAACCCCAGAGTAAGTGAGACCCAGACTCAACCTCATTGATCAGCCAAACCATTGATTTCCTCCTTTGGCATGACCGGGAAGATTTATAGATGATGATATTTGGCACTTTATATTTCGTAAAATATCATGTGGCTTCTATCAATGTTTTGTTTATCCTTATCTGTTATTTCCAAACAATATGAAGTGATAGGAAAACACACATATACTCGAGGAAGAAACCCAGTAGTGCTGACAGCACTCAGGCAGTCGTGTATGCGGGTCCGGCTAGCGGTGTGTGTGTCTGCGTAATTCTGGTTTTGGAGGAGCCCTGGGCCCCGAGGGCAAGAGGAACTTCTGCCCGAGGACCCTGCACCTGCCACCCTGGGCTGCAGCCCCAAAGCCAGGACTAGTGACAGCGTCGTCCTCCCTGCCTGCTCCTCAGTCTGACTCTTAGGTTAACCCCTCATGCTCCTCTGGTTTATGGCATCCCCAGCTCCCCTGCCTCAGGACACGGCCCTCTGGCTTAAGGTGGTCTTAGCACCTCCTGGGACAAGTGACTAATGCACAGTCCCTATTGGTGGGAGGAGGGCAACTGCTCTAACAAACATGCCCCAAGGGTAACAGCCTGACGCTGCAACTGCTTGGCTCTCTGTCCTGTCGTCAGCCAGACAGAGGGGCTGGGGGTGGGCTCCCAGGGCAGGGCGGCCACGTGGGGGCCCGGTGCCCTCACTTCCGTTCTCTGCCATCCGCTGGGGCCTGGGGTCCTCCTTTCCTCCACGTGGGTGGGAAGGAGAGTGTGCCGAGGGCCTTGGACACTTGTCCAGGGAGCGAAAGATCAAACGGATGGCAGCTGTGGAGCCCAGGGCTGGACGCTCAGGGCTACAGGCTGAAAACGTGAGCTTGACTTCAAGGGCGCCTGGGCAGTGTTCTCGCTGTGAGCCCAGGAGGAAGAGGCCTTTGAACACGTAGCATTTCTTTGCTTCCAGTCTGTTCTTCCTGCCCGAGTGAGACAGAGAAATCAAGGGGCTACTGGGCTGCAGGTCAGTGGGCCGGAGGTAGACCCCACCTTGCCCTGCCCAGCCCTGACCACACCTTCTTCCACCTCCCCTGCTTCCCGGGTCCAGCCTGTCTGGCCTTCTTTCTGTCCTTTAGCCACCCGCTTGTGGCTACCTCAGGGCCTTGGCACGGGCTCTTGCCCGTGGGAGGAACACTGTTCCCCAGTCCTCCCACGCCCGCCTCCTTCCACAGGCCTGGGCCACCCCTTTGGAGAGGGCTTTCTCCTCAGACAGCCCCGAGCAGGCTGCCCGCAGCAGGGCCGCTCGCCAGGAGGCCTGCCCTGTGTGAGATGAGAACGCTCTGCTCCGCATCCGGCCTGTTCTCTGTGGGGGCCCCTGTGGCAGCGGCTCGGACCGCTGTGTGAAAATGCGGACGGCGGCTCGAGCAACAGGCCTTCATTTCTCAGAGCTGCGCAGGCCGGCAGTCCGAGCGGATTTCCCGTTTCTGGAAGGCTCTCTGGCTCGCAGAGGCTGTGCTCTCACTGTCCCGCCCGGCTCCCCGTGGCTGTGGGAGACAGCTCCCGCCCCTCCTCATAAAGCCCGTCCGCTGCGGCCCGGCCGTGTCCAAGGCCCTCGCTCCAGGTGCCTCCGCGGGCATCGGGCCCCCACGCGAGTCGGGGACCCAGTGCCCAGCAGCCCGCTGCGTGCCGCGGTGGCGTGTCCTCCCTACGGCGGGGGTGGCCGTGTCGAAGCCGTGTCTCCGGGCCGCCGGGCGCCGGCACGTGGTGGCGTGTGCTGAGGGCTGATCCTGGGGTCTCTGAGGACAGCTCCAGGCCTGTTCCCGGCCGGCGCCCACCCCGCCCGCCCCGCGCCGGGCTCCACCAGACACTTCACACTCTTACGCCGTCACTTGGTCTCGTCTTCCCAACAAACTGACAGGAAGGCGCTCTGAGCCCCAGTTTTGAGACGCAGGAAGTGGGGTGCAGGGACGGCCTGGAGCTGGCCTTGAAGCCTGTGTGTCCCCACTCGCCGCGGCCCGGGGTCTGGCTGGAGACTTGTGGGCCCCGATGGCGCCACCGCGCCCCTCCTCCGAGGGCACCCCAGCGCATGCTACTTCTCCCCACTTGCGTGTGCCCAGCGTGTGCTGCTGGCACCTGCCCCTGAGCTCGGGAAGCGCCAGCTTGGCCTCTGCTCTTCTGTTTGGAAACCTGATTGAGAAATGAGCATGACCAGACTGGCTCGGCCGTGGGTTGCTGATCCTAGATGCGAGAACTTGCATTTTCGTGACGAAGGGAGACAGCAGAGGGCAGACTCATGGGCGCTGGCAGTTTGTCTAACCCCGTGGCTGGCGGGGACATTTGCGGAGAGGTCCCCAGGCTGGGGAGCGGAGCAGCGGGCTGACGCCGAGCTCCGGGGAGTGGGACCCGGCTGTGTGCGGGGGGCGGGGGGGGGGGAGCACACGGGGCAAGCGCTGACAGTCGCTAAGCTTCACCAGTGCTAACTGATGGCAGTCTTGCCCTTGCAAGGTGATTTAACTTTTTGGTGGGCCAGGTTCTTAGGAAGATCACTTGGGATAACACCTGCTCTTTTGGGGAAACAGAGGTCAAATCCCTTTCTCAGTGTGGAGGGAGAGCTTCGCTCAGGTATGATTCCTGCCACACACTCGCTCCGGGCTGCGCCTGGCTGAGGGAAGGGTGGGATTTCTTGTTTAAACGGGGTGGGAGCCTGCGGCCTCGGGGCCACACGTGGCCTTCTGGTCCTTGAGTGCGGCCTTTTGACCGAATCCAAATTTTACAGAACAAACCCTTTTAATTCTGTGAAGTGTGGGTCGGGTGGAGGGGCTGCACTCGGGCGTCTGGAGGACCACGTGTGGCCCTGAGGCCGCAGGTCCCCAGCCCCAGGCCTTCTTCCCCCACCGCCCTGCCTTAGGGGTGGGGCCCTTCTGCGCACGCTCCTCTCTGCGAGCAGCGTTCTGCCCGGCCGGACACGGTTCACGTTGGAAGTAACGGAGGGGCCGCCGGGATTCCGCCGCCTCCGCACCAGCTTCCGACTGAAAATATTTGCGTGCCCCTGACGCGGGGGGGGGCTGGCTCCGGTTTCTAAGAGCTGTCAGAGAGAAAATAATGCGCCATCTCATTGATGTGGAATCTGTTTTCATAGGAAGGGTCACAGAGAATGATTTTTACTTAACACGAGTGCGGGTTCAGATCCAGCCGGAGGGAGTGCGTGGCGCGGCGCCCGTGAGGAGGCCAGCGGCTTAACCTGGTGGAGGAGGGGGGCCACGGGTGTAGGGGGGCCACAGGTGGGTGTAGACCAGGAACCTGCTGCGTGCCAGGCACAGGTCAGCAGCTTTGCCGAAGACATCTCTCACCCTGACCACAGCCTCCTGGGTTGCTGTTATAGTACACTGAGCCCCATTTTACAGATGAGAAAACTGAGGCTCCAAAGTCTAAATCCAGGGAGGCTGGTATTCTTGTCATCGTGATTATAATTGTTCTGTTTTACAGAGGAGGAGTTGAGATGCAGAGAGCACTGAGCTTGCAGGGCCCACGTGCCAGTAAAATCCTGCATCTGGGCTCGCTCTTTGATTTCCAGCTACATAAGTATTAGACCAATAGACCTCTATGCATTGGCCCAGTCCTCCAAGTAGCACTTGCATTTGTGAAGCTGCAGATGTAGCCTCAGTTGGACCATTCGCTGGGTGCAGAGATAAGACTGAAAACAGTGAAATTCATTTTTCTAAAAACAATTTTTGGAAGGTATCGAGATTTTCTTCATGTGCAATTTGGGGGAATATCCCACAGGCAATAGAAAAGATGGTTTATTTTGATTTAAAAGTTAGCACTATATTTTTAATAATGTTGTTTAGGTCTTCCAGGTCCTTACCTATTTTCTCTTTTCTTCATCTGTCGAGGCCTGAGAGCGGGAACACGAAGGGTTCCGCTGCCAATGCCCTCTTTCTCTTTCTTCCTGTCTCTGTCCCGGTTTCTGCTCACTGAATGTTGATGCTGTGTTGCTGGGGTGGCCAAAAGTTCTTAACGCCACGTCTTCCTTGTGGTCCTCTGTGCACACGAACAGCATTTACCCAGCGCCTACTGGCACCAGACATGGGGCCAGGAGCTTATTTTCTGCATGTGAAAACCCTAGGTTCTCACTGCAGAACATCTGGAACATGGACAAAAACATGCAACATGAAGTAGATGCCCTCTATGTCCTGGTACCCCTGTCACAGCCCTACAAGGTGGATGTCAACCCTGGAGGGTGACGTTCCTGAGACACAGACAAGTTATGTGGCTTTTTCAAGCCCAGTGGCTATGACGTGGCAGGGTTGGCATTGCCCAGGATTCAGGAAAGGCCGTGGGCCCAGGCCTTGGCTAGCTGCAGCCTCAGAGCTCTGGGACTGCTCTGCCCACACATGAGGAGGCCCCGGCTCGGGCCTCGGCTCTGCTCTGGGAACGTGTCTTGGTCATGGCTGTGTAGGACGACACCACTCACGGTGCCAGCGTTTCTCACGGGAGGTCAGTGCAGGACAGACGTGCAAACTCGAGGTCCGCCACCCACATCTGGACCACGTGCTGTGTGATAGCCACATGGGCGCTTCCGGCCTCTCCAAGTGAGTCACGGTATAGGCTGCCGGAGCTGTGGTAACACAGTGCGTCAGGCCAGGTGGCTTAAGCACCAGACATGTATTTTCTCATGGCTCTGGAGGCTGGAAGTGTCAGATGGAGGTGTGGGCAGGGCTGGTGTCCCTGAGGCCTCTCTCCTTGGCTTGCGGATGCCGTCTTCTCCCTGTGTCCTCACGCGGGCGTCCCTCATGTGTGTCTGTGTCCTGATCTCCTCTTATAAGGACATTGGTCAGGTTGGATCAAGGCCACTCCAATGACATCATTTTACCTTGGTTAGTTCTGGAAGGACTGTCTCCAAATGTATTGCATCTGAGGTCCGGGGGATTAGGGCTTCAACCGTAAATTTTGGGGAGACACAACAGTTCAGCCCATAGCAGTTGCCAACTTTTAAAAAGTGGGAGTTTTGCTTTGGAGTCTGGACTTTGGGATTCTCTTAAAAACTGGGAGGTCCAGCCATGTTGCGTGTCACCTCCTGTGGCAACAATCAGCT
Source organism: Mirza zaza (assembly GCA_008750895.1). Lineage (NCBI taxonomy): Eukaryota > Metazoa > Chordata > Mammalia > Primates > Cheirogaleidae > Mirza > Mirza zaza. The sequence goes on from VSMD01095270.1 coordinate 46,875, forward strand.
GGCCTGTGTCTCAGACACCTCTCTTGTGTCTTCCTGTCCCCAGATGCATTACTGCTCGTGGCCTTTGGGGCACTGGGTGAGGATGCAGGCCCTAGGGTCTGAGAGACCTGGAGTCAAATCCTGGCTGTCCCACGACCCAGCGGGTGACCTTAGCGAGTTACAGACCCCTGGGAGCCTCTGTAGCTACATCGACCAAGTCGTGTAATCTCCACCCTCGGCTGTGGAGGGCCCCATGTGTGCTGAGGCTTGGGGAGCAGAGCATGTGCCTAGGACGTAGGCAGCACTCGGTGTACATTGTCGTTGTCACTGATGATAACACGTCCAGTCCCCGTGCAGGAGTCAGAGCTCAGACGTGACATGGCCCACTGAGAGTCCTCTGCTGCAAGTGCACATACATGCGGGAACTCCGTTTTACCCCAGGTACCCGGTTCTGCAACCCCAGGTAATTTAGTTTTAGGAAAAGCCGCCAGTAAACATGCTCAGGGAAGCCGCTGTTTGTTTAATTGGCTTTGTGTGAGCAGGGGCTGCGGCAGGATCTAAAAATACCCAGGCCAGCTTCCTCGTCTGCACCCGCTTCCAAAGGGCCACAGACCAGTGGGAGACCTGGCTGTGGCAGCTGCCGTCTGTCTTTGACCTTTGCCAGCTGCTGTGAGAGCGTCATTCTGCGAGGATAAATTTGTTTTTCTGATGAATGTATTCCATTTGGTTGCTGTAGGCATTAACATAGCTGGGATTAAAATCAGGTCAACAGGACCGAAAATAAATAACACTTTAACCTGAAGAGTACAGATGGGCTCCCAAGGGGCCCCTCGGCCAAGAGGCAGCTCTTCTGATGTCAAGATGGTGTCCCCAAGTGACTCACACTGCAGCAGGTGGCCAAGGGACCGGCGAGGAGGGCCAGCCTGGGGCACAGGAGGGTCTGCTGTTGCGGGTCACTGGGAAAGGGGCCAGATAATAATGATAACAGAGTAGCAGTAGGAGAAGGAGAGATCATTTTGAGAGCTTACTACAGCCATCGTACTAAAACAGCTACATGCTTTATTTTAGTTGATCCTTACAGTATTTTATTGTTTTAGCTAATGCCCTATGAGATGGATAACTATCTTTTTAATATTGCTGCTGTTGATCAAATATTAAATACCTTTGATCTGTCTACCCTCTGCCTGACAGAGTACTAGGCAACTCTTTTCCGAATGAGCTTGTACAATCCTCATTATGTTATTGCATTATTGTTGAGGTAACAATAATACCGGCTTACTTGATAAGGAGCTCAGAAAGGTGAGGTGGCATGCCCCAAATTTTGCAGCAGGACAGCAGCGGGGATTTCTACTCTAATTTGGAGATAAGCCCAGGTCTCGGCCCATGCTGGCTCCTGCCCTGTCCCTTCTCCTGTGGTCCTGAGTCGGGCCGCTGGATCCCCTTGCAATCCTGAGCTCCGGAGCTTCTGCGACAGGCACGCGGCTTTGAGGAACCTCTTCCATGTCCTTCTGCTTAGTGTTTTGTGAACCCCTTGGTGGTGGCCTCCGCCTCCCCCGCCCTGTCTTCCCCACGTGTAGCCATCGGTAGCTTCGTTATTCAGTGAACAAAATACATAATTTGGAAGTAACTTCATTATGCTTAATTGCACCACATAGATGCCAAGCGGATTTTAAAAATGACGATTGCTTATGAGTTTCCTCGTGGAAGTAATGTCAACATTGTCAGCACAATGACTTTGACAGTGAGCCCGTGTCCCTGGTGACTGCTCCCCCGTTAATGTCGCCCTCGCCAAGAAGGAGAGAGGCAGGCGATGGGGCCGATTTGGTGTTAGTGTGTTTCTCAGAAAGTGAATGCCTACAGCTGTCGCCCACATTGGTAGCTCCTCCACGGGAGCACGAGTCGCCGCTGGCCTGGGGCGGAGACAGAGCATCTGCGCCACCCGTCGCGGCCCGGACGATGTAATAGACACGGCAGCTCCTGCCTCTGCTGTCGTAACCCCAGAGTCAGTGATTATGCATGGCATTATTTCATAAAGGGAAAAGTAGAACCCGACTCGCACACAGTAGGAGACATGCCCATGTGGAGAGCGGGGCGTTGGGGCCGAGGGCTGGAGCGCCCGCTGCAGGCATCTGTAAGTCTTCTGTTACACTGACCCTCACACAGCAGCCGAGGAAGGAGAGAGGAACAGGAGAACAACCCGGGTGGAATGCTAATGCCTGAAACACACGCCAGGCCTCGGTGCTCAGGGCTGCTTCCAAGGCAGCTCCAGGAGGGCACAGAGCACAGCCAGAAGCCGGGCCTTGGACGTACCCTGAGACAGGATGCTCATGTCTTCTCTGGTGAGAAGAGAGTGGGCTGAGCAGCCCATCCTCACCTTTCCAAGAGGTGGGGCGCAGGAAAAGGGCTGCGGACTTGGAGCCCGGCAGCCGGGCTGTCCTCAGCTCTGGGACTGGCTGTGTGGTCTTGGGTGAAGGAGCTGAGTGTGGAAGGGCAGAGAGAATAGCCCTGCAAAGCCAGTGGTCTATGGGAGGCCAAGATGGCAAGACAGGATTTGAGGTGAAGCAAACTCATCCTCAAATCTCCACGGCAGCTGGTCACCCTCTGAATGCCCACCTGAGCCAGGTGCAGTCAGGAGTTCTGGCGTTTTCATAGATGAGTGGTAAGGCTTGCTAAGAAATGGGCATCCCCACCTGCTAGAGCCCTACACGCCGTATCCCACCTCACCCTCACACCCCTGCCAAGTGGCTAATTTTACCTGCCTAGCGCAGGATCTCAGACCCTGACCCCAGGATCTAGAAAAGCCACCACTAGCATTTTCTGCTTCATTTGGCTTTTTAAGAGAAATCCATTGCTAAGCACTCACAGAGCTGGTATTATGTGCACTGGATCCATGCCCAGGCTTCTGGGACAAGTGTGTCTGTGCTGGGGGCCAAGATCCCAGGAAGAGGGCCCTGTCCCTGAGGAGCTGTGGTTCCGGGTGGAAGCTGGCCAAGGAGGCTGACCTTGCCCATGGCTACCACTATCACCACATCCACCACCACCATCATCACCACCACCATCACCATCAACATCACCAACATCATCACTATCACCATCATCACCATCACTACCACCATCATCACTATCACCATCATCACTATCACCATCATCACTATCACCATCATCACCATCACTACCACCATCATCACTATGACCACCATCATTACCACCATCACTACCACCACCATCGCCACCATCATCATTATTACTACCATCACTACAATCATCATCACCACTACCAGCACCACCATCACCACCACCACCACCATCACCATCACCATCACCACCACCACCCCCATCACCATCACTATCACCACCACCATCAGCATCACCACCCCCATCACCATCATCACCACCACCACTACCATCACCACCACCATCACCACCACCATTACCATCACCACCACCATCACCACCGCCATCACCATCACCATCACTATCACTACCACCATCACCATCACCACCACCACCCCCATTA